>VYZW01041494.1:0-29200 GCA_013401315.1 Balaeniceps rex | reverse complement strand
CCTCTCTTGCCTAAAATAGTAATTTGCTCCTGAGGCTGAGGTTTTGACATGTATATTGTTAAAATTTTTTAATGGATTCTTACCCTTTTTTGCATAAAAAGCATTAAGAGTTTTTAAGCCTCCAACTGGAAAAGCTACAGATACTGTATTATCACAGGCCTCAAGGCCGTCTGCACCATTTATAATCCATCCCTTCATCACAGAACAATAAAGAAGAACAGATTGGTTTCTAAGCACAGTTTGTAAGAAGCGTCTCACAGTCTGCTTCTACTTGCCTTCCTGCCAATTTTTCTCCCCAGGAGCTGTTGCGTTCACATTCTCCGCAGCATTTGCTACAGAATATTATCTTGTGATGGGGTCAAGCAGCACACTAACTCTTCAGACTCAGACTTCTCTTCTTAGACTAGCTTAAGTCTTAACAGCATGGGTAACAACAGCTCTTCTTGCCAATGGAATAGCCTCACTCTGCCTGCTCTGGAGAAGGAGAATACAGCGCTTCATTTAGATGCAGCGTGTTTCTCTCCACCTCATTTTTTTTCACCCACCTAACTGCCTCCTCCTTCCTTCTCTCTAAAAATCCCCTACCACCTGAAACCAGCACACTCATTCATATTTTCTTTCACCTTGTTGTACACATGGAAGATAGGAAATACATTAGGAAGCATTCACAATGTCAGGCCATGAGATAAGGTAGAATATTAGCCACATTTTCCAGATATGGGAAATCCTAATTTACGTGTTACAGTTGTGAGTTTTTCTGAATATAAATTTTATTTGGGTCCACTTACACAGGCAGCTCTGCTGACTACCTTCCAGCACCTGAAGTAGAGAAACCTTTTGCCCCTAGAAGCCTTGTATTATTTAATGTGATCTAAAATGCAGCATGTTCACCCTTTTTCACCAGGATGCTTGCAAGCTGACTGGTATTTTGTCTGTCCTTGAGAAGCATTCAGTATCTGGCACGGTTAAGAACAAAGCTATTTTATAATTTTAGCTGTCAGAAAGCTATTTTATATACAGCTTTTTCTCATTGGTATCATTTCCAGCTTTGTACCATGCCTTTGAATGGCTCACAGGATCTGTGCTCTACACAAAGACAGCCTCTGGGCCTAGACACTGTTCCAGATCACAGGTTTGCTCTAACAGGCAGCCTGATGCTCCAAAACAAACTGGATTAGAGAAATACTTCTACCTTGTTACAAGGGTGCAGACAGACTCAAGCATCTTCCTCTTTGTGATCACTCTTGAGCCATGGAAGACAGCACACTACCTCAGCTTTTGGAAGTAGAAGGAAGCCCCCCAGGTACCACTGCAGGCTGAAGACAACTCTAGGTTCCCCAGAAAGCAATTCCTTCAGCTTGTGTGCACATCACAAAAAACTGAGATTAAACTGATACCTGAAGAAGCAAGACTGAAGGGCAACAGTTTAGATACTAACTCAAAACTAAAGTTTCACTCTCTCCAAAATTCAAAGGGGGGGTGGGAACATCCCTTTAAAACACTACCAAAACTCATCATGTTCACAAGGGTATCTGCATAGAGGCTCTAGCATCCCCTGAAAACATCTGCTTTCCTGATAAGCTCACATCCACCTTGCAACACAGAATATGGTACATCTAAACTTCTGTGTTATCTGAATTCCTCAGAGTTTAAGAGTTCCCTACAAAGAGCTAAGACTAATGCTGTGCACTAATACAGTGCAGCTAGCTGAAAAGGCAGGATGCCAAAAGATGATGAAGACGAGAAAAAAAAATGCAGACCATAACGTATCGGCCTAAACTTTAACTGTGTTTTCAAGGAATTCACAGAACTCCAGTTGCAAGATGACTGCTAAAACAGTATTCATACATGCTACTTCACCAGTGTTGTATGCAATTTTACTTACATTGTAATACAAATCTCTTTGAAAAAGACACTAAGCAAACATTTATATTGCAAAATTTGGCATTATGCAATTGTTTCTGCTCCATCCAATCACACACATCAATCTACCCAGGTGATTTCTCCATGTTCCCAGAATTTTGAGGAAGAAAACAAAAATACTGCTTTACTCAGAGTACAAAATACCCACCTTGGCAAACCACTCCAAGAGCAAGTTTTTTCTAAACCAAATAAACTAGCTTCCAAGCTTACAAATATTGCAGAGCTGCCCACTTTAAAAGTATCAGAGCAACTACATGGGGGAGGACACAACTCTAAATTATCACAATGCATTTATGCCTGAACAAACCTCCCTGTGTGATAAGGCAAGCAGCAGCTACTCATCTCTTTGAGGGAAAAGAACTTCTGATAAATCATGGTTTTAGTTACTGAAACATCTTATGGTACATGGGTACTGACATTCAACAGAATGTCCTAGTATGAACACAGCTACATTACGCTATGGACTGAGCAAAAAATTTCTTCTTGAGCAAAATACAGTAGCAAACCTGCAGTTTTAATCAAACTCTGCAACTACACTCATTCTGGCACAACAGAATCATTTAGATCTTGGGGACAGGGCACCACCATCTCAGCTGAAGACAGCATCCCTTGTCTTAAGCATCTCTGAGCACAGTGGCTGTAGTCAAGGGAGGCAGTATTCATACCGCTGGTTTTCGTTTGCAAAATTCTAAGCTATCGTCCAATGCCAAGATATTGGTCCCTTCTTTTCAACCCACAACAAACACATTGAAATGAAGGCTTAGTACTTCCAAGGGAAAAAAGTTTAAGTGTTAATATAGGGAGTCACCACCAAGGAACATTGTTTTCTTTAGTTAACTGGGCTAAAACAAACAAACTTATTTTGCCCATAAAGACAAAGGATTTGCCATCTAGAAGTGTTAGTCTACAACACTGATCTGAATCTTACAGGCTTAATAACTGCTATTTTTCAAGTTCTGTGGAAGGTGATATGAGGTATAAAAGCTGTTAAGGCCAAAAAAATTGTGCTCTAGCATTAAAATGCTACTATAACCACACATTATACTGGGTTGGTTCATGTGCTTTGGAAAACATTTGCTGCTTGCCTGCCAACAGTTGGCAGGGGGCTGTGAAGTATCTTTGCCAATTGCTCAGCTGCCTTTAGCTTAAGGAAGGGCATTTCATTCTGAAACAGAACCAAGATGTTGGGGAAAAGGCAAGACAGATTAGTGCACAGTTTATAGCTATAGCAGAGCTATGAGAAGACAGACTATCCTACAATCACCCTGTGGTTATAGCTTTTGGGAAATGTATATAAAAGTGCAAAAGCCAGTTCCTCAAACTGGTATAAAAGAGCTAGTATAAGAACATTGCTAGAACTTGGAACAATTTTAGTAACAAATTCCATATTGGCTTTACTCCTGGGCTCTAGCAAAAGCAGCTTATTACATTACGATTTCAGAGAGCTGCTCGTAATCCAATGGTATTAATGACTGAGGTATGGTCAGGTCTGGACTCCAATGGATAATTGATTTGTTCTTGGTGGGAAGCTATACATAAGGAAAAAAGCATGGGATTTGTGGTACATGCTGTTCTCTAACTCCTTCCCTTCTGCCAGTACTTCAACGCAATATAAGTAGCAATTAAGATGCTGGTATGGTTAGGAAACATGTTGCAGAGAATGTCTCAGAGAATGAGATGGCAACACATTATGACATCTCACTGGAAGAGATGATTCAATGAGCCAGTAGCAATGGGTGCATTCGGTGCTATACTAACACTTCTAGCCAAACTTGCACCACAACATGTAAAACAGAGCCTTCTTCACCTTGACTGAAAAACATTGCTTTTCCTTTAGATATCTTAAAATAAATGTACTTTTAATGCCTATACAACTTCCAAGTTTGCAACATTAGCAATTACAAACCTCCTGAGGAGGTATGACTTAAGAATATGAAATGAAACACCTTCAACAGAAAGCCAGAGCAGGGTAAACAGAGCATTGGCATGTTGTGCCCAGCGTGCTGCTATTAGAGCTGCTGCAGAAGGTCAGTCTCCTCCTTGCTATGGAGTAGAATGATCAAGTCTCTTCAATGTACAAGTAAACATCACAACTGATGGATATACATATCTTTAAGTAGAAGGAAAAAGTCAAGGTGACAAAAAAGACTTCTAGGTACCCAAAAGGCACTTTGGGGATGTTTCAAGTAACAAATCAATGGAACCCCTCAATCTTTAAGGTCTTCTTTTGCTAGCTACTTCCCATCCAGGTGCTGATTGCAAACAAGAAACAAAAGAACGGGAGATGCAATTGCTTGCATTTGCAGATTGTCCCAGAAGGTCTCCTCGGCACTTTTTATAGCACAAATAATTCTCTATATAACCACTGAAAAGAAAACCCTAAAAGGTTTAAAGGCATTTGCCTATTTATCCTTAGCTTACCAGACTTGGGTCTTTGTTATCAAAAGACACCAAATGCTGCTTAGTCAGACTAGCACGGGATGCTTTCATTCTACAAGCAAGAAGTACTCAATGGATCACTCAATGGATCCTAGTGTGAAACCTGACAAATATCTAATTTAGTTACCTACTTCATTCTGAGTAGGTATGGAAAGAAGCCATTTCTTGCAAATTTCATCCACTTCAGGAACATGAACTGTGAGGTACAATTTCAACAATGAAAATTTTAGCTGTGTAAGGACATATGCTTTATACTTGATTAATTAGTACTGTAGTAATTAATGGGTAACATTATTTCTGTCATTCTAAGGAATATGTATTTGATATAAGCATTACAATCAGAATAGAATCCAGTGCATACCAACCAGGTGTACAAAGAAAGTTTTGGGGGTTTTCTAATAAAAAATACAACTAGTCAGTTCCCCTTTATTCTTGAAAAGGGCATAATTACTTAAATTCAACAATTATATGTTGTAGAAATTGTAAGAGTTCAAGTTTCCACATGAATAATGATTCACCAGTATCTCCACATAGTACAGTGAATTCCCACACCAGTGATCAGTAGTACAAGAGTACTTTAGCTCTTTCTAGAGTCAGTATGCTTAGCCTTTCACCCTTAACATGATAAAAATGTGTGAAATCATTAATTAACTTTGTAAGAAAGAATTGTGAGTTGAAATAATTCCCTATTTTGCTTCTTAAAGTAAATACCCTTCTTATATCCTTTTCTGCTTCTATTCAGGACCTTTAAAACAGTTAACTGGAAAAAAAACTTGCAAATATTAATTTGTTATAAAGATAATCATTTTAGGATTCTGAGCTGATGAGCTGTGAAACTCCTAACATTCAGGAGAAAACAGGTCTCATTTACTTACCAACTGTCTCAGTTTTATTTGCCACGTAAAAGGAGACCTATGGCTCCAACAAGTAATTATAGATCAAGCACTGCATTTATAACCCTGTTATCTGAAAATATGCCAGCCTATCAAAACAGGGCTTTTTAAAAAGCTAATTACCTCTGCAATGGCTGTTCCTTAAAAAACAAATTTCTCTTATTCTCAATGTTGGGATCAAGAAGTTGATTCTTCATCATCTCTTCAGCTACTTCCTAGATTGTACTTCCACTTAGGAGGATACGAGACCAAAGTCTCTGGCTACAGCTACAGAATGTAGGTAGAAATAAGAAGGTAATTCTCTTCTGCTTCATGTATCACACAGACATAGAAGTTACAGATAAGACAGACATTCATTTTCCTAGTATTGTAGAGCAATCATCATAGCATTTATTTGCCAAATACCGGGTTCCCCAGAAGACAGACTTACCTCTAAGCTTTAAAAACAGCACACATATTAAAGGTGCTAGCATTAATACAGCCATTCCTGTCTTACTAGAATATCCATTTACACTCTAAAAATATTTGCAAGGCTTTCCTGTCTCCCCATCTGGGAAGCACAATTTATTGCTGAAATCAGTTAAATGGGAGAGTTCTAGCAGTGAGTTAAATGGTCAGGCACATCCACTGAGCTGGTTTTGTACTGCATTTGTTTTGACACCTCTCAGGTCTGTAATGCTGGTACAGCTACTTTGATCTACTTGTACAGAGGGCTAAAGACTTAATCACTGTCACAGGTAAAACAGACTCAACTTGGGAAAAATTAATTTATTGCCAGTTAAAATATTTGGGTACTGGGAAACAAAAATATGAACTGGGCAGCCCCTTATGTCTTCCCACAGAGGCCACCCCTGCAGCCAGCCCGCCCCACCCCCCCAACCATGCCACATATAGCCAATACACAGACCTTTCACAGCAAGGCAACAGACAGTACTAGAAGCTGGCATGCCTGGGTACAGCACAAGCCAGCGAGCAGACACATCACGTACACAGGGGACAGCAAAAATCCATCAAAGCTTCCACAGAGCAGTTCATTTTGCAGGTATGCTCCAAGTGTCTGCTCAGCCTAACCAGCAGCAGCAGCTGGTGGGCACCTCAGGATAAGTTCCTAGGCAGATGTTACAATTGCATCACCTTAGCTCTATTTACACTTCAATTTCATGCACAGAAACAGGAATTACTATACAAACAAACATTTCTAGTGAACAAAGCCACACAGTGAAAAAGACAGCTTTTAGCTGAACTGCAGTTAAAACAAAGATCTCAGATATGGTTATAACCACAGAAGTCTTGCTACACTGTAGTTAGTTCCCACAGTGAGCACAATGCCACTCTCGTAGTAAAGAGTAGCAGGTTGGTGCTGCCCTACACAGACAGTGTTAATTTCTACTAATCAAAAGTCATGGCTAATTATCCACATGGAGATCAAGCCAGCATTAAATTTCAGCTAGCTCCCACATTTCTGTAACCTGTAGTTTTGTTAGAAAAGGGCATAGGCCAGAGTGAGATACAAAACTAGCCTGTTTAGTGCTGATCATGGTCCAGGTTTGGAGCAGTGATTGTAATCAGGGTGATCAAAAGGCTTCCTCACCACAATTCTCAGCCAGGGGACTGCCTGACTCACCAACTCCCTTCCCAGTCCAGCCATATGGTGAAAAATATATTCCACCACATGCTATCAAACTACTACAAATGCTGTAATTACAAAATTAGAAGTACTCGAGCCACTGTACTTTATGATTATGGTTGAAAACACCTCAATTTTAAAAATTAATTTAAAATTTGGGAAAAAAAGAGCAGGTTGAATTGAGGACAGCATGTATCACACCCTAAGGAAATCATTAACTGTTAAGTGAACTTGTGCTATTTTTGTTATTTAAAATACTGATTAGGCTAATTATGCTCAGAGGGAATTGGGTCTAGAGGATTATATGAAATATTTTCAGAGGCAGAGTTTGCTGAATAGAAAAGCTGCTGTCCCCCATTTAAACAGTACAAGATATCACTTTGAACATCTTATGAATATCAATGTTTTAAAAAGCTCATCCTTTAGTGTCTGTTTTTAGGCTAATAATGTAGCTTATATTTCCCTTTTAACCTTAGTGACATATGTTAGTGTTAAAGTATACAGCTACATCAAAAAGATATTACAATTTAACTACCTTCTGGTTTATAAAGTCTCAAGAGTTTTCCTTCAAAACTTCAGAGTCTGCTTGTCATTCATTGCTCTCAAAGCCAAGACTACAATTTCTTCTGGGTAAAGAGCAACAATATTACTAGTAGGCAGAGACTGTTTTTAAAAAGGAAACATTTATTAACTCACACTATACAAGATAAAACTGCAGCCTCGTTCTGTCAAGACAGACAGGCAAGGTCCACACAGCAGATTTGACACTCCCCCACTCTCAACACTACAGACAGCACAAGCAGCAACTGTGAGTGAACTTCAGAGATCACCTGTCCTGGTTTCAGCTGAGTTAGAGTTACTTTTCTTCCTAGTAGCTGGCATAGTGCTGTGTTTTGGATTTAGCATGAGAAGAATGCTGATAACACACTGATGTTTTAGTTGTTGCTAATTAATGCTTAGACTAGTCAAGGACTTTCTTTTTCAGCTTCCCATGCTCTGCCAGGTGCACAAGTTGGGAGGGGGCACAGCCCAAGGTAGTTGATCCAAATCGACCAAAGGGCTATTCCGTACCATATGACGTCATGCTCAGTATATAAACCGAGGGGAGTTAGCCGGGGGGCAGCGATCGCTGCTCGGGGACTGGCTGGGTGTCGGTTGGCGGGTGGTGAGCGGTTGCATCACTTGTTTTCTTTTCCCTGGGTTTTGTTTGTCTCTCTCGTTCTCCTTTTCATTACAATTATTATTATTATTATTATCATCATTATTATTACTATTATTATTATTTTATTTCAATTATTAAACTGTTCTTATCTCAACCCGTGGGTTTTCTTACTCTTGCCCTTCCGATTCTCTCCCCCATCCCACCGGGGAGGGGGAGGGTGAGCGAGCGGCTGCGTGGTGCTTAGTTGCCGAGTGGGGCTAAACCACGACATCACCCCACTGTGAGGTAGAAAATTTGTTACAGGTGTTAATACTAAATTACTGCCAAAGACTATAAACTATGCAGTTAGAAGCCGACTCTGCAGAAAGAAGGTAATTCATTAGCTTCTATTTTCACATTGGTCCCCACGTCTATGATCTCTCTGGGATCGTACAGGGCCATCTTGCCAGGCGAGTGATGTCTTCCCCAGGATACCCACAGCGTGCAGCAGTGACAGCAGTGCCCAGCCAGAAGGAATGCACGCCATACAGCTCCGGGCACAGCCCCAGCAGCCGCAGGGCCCATCGCAGAACAGCCAGGAACTCCCTCTTCGTTACAGTCGTGTTATCTGAGTGCATAAAGAGTGGCCCTTCCAGCTGTGAACGAACTGTCACATAGCTCCGGAGGGCCAGAACAGGGCATACCCATGGCTCTCCAGACAGCCCAAGGCTGATGACATGTCTCTCCTGACCCAGGGGAGACTTGTGCAGACAAAACACCACTCTCCTCTCCATCAGCTGGAGGTCACTCAGGTACAGCAGCTCAGGCTGCAGTACGTCACGGTGCTTCACCACCATCTCACCTATTCGAAGTGCCGCAAAAAAAGCTACAGTAAATAATGCACGAAACAGTAAGCATTCGTAATGAGTTATGCATACAGACTCCAGAGCTCCTAAGAGAGATCGCAACACTTCAATTGTTATAGGCAAATATTTATCCCTCAGGATGCCTGCTCGACGTTTCAACGCTATCACCATGCAATGGGTTATAGGATCTTCCAGAGGATCAGGGTTACCTGTCAATTTTGATAAATAAGACAGTGCTGCCACATACATTAGTGTCTTTGAGGATGAATAGAGAGATTCCACAGCCAAAAACCCTCTAACTTGCTCCTCTGGAATTGGCCAGGCTGCAGGCATTCCCATGCTTTTCCTAAAGACAAGGAATTTCTTCAGTCCTTCGAGGTAGGCTTGCCAAAGCCTACTATCCCCTGAGCACTCCAACAACGACAAAGTCTTCAGAGGCCAGGATCCCAAGGAATGTTTTGGAGGACAACTAAACTCCCTTCCTACAAGAGAGGATCCACATTAGCACATAGTGATAACAGGCACAAACATGCCAGTTAAGCAGGAATAAAAACAGTGTTCCTCAGTACAATAAGACCACTAGACAATGCTCTGCTAGTTTGTCCGATTAAAGACAACTCACATACAGAGAGCTGTTAAAGAGCTGAGATATTTTTCAAATGGGAAACTGCAAGCAAGATACCAGGCCCATTTCAGGCACTAGATCTGTTAACACTCTGGGAATTTACAAGTTCGTGGAGTAGTAACAGAGAAGCCAAGCAAAAAGCAATTTTAGAACCAAGCCTTCCTGGTATGGCTTACAGAAATTACAACTGCAGAGGGCATACAGCATGCTCCCGCCAGAAGGCAGCGTATTTCCCAGCCCAGTAAGGGGAACTCCCGCGAGGCCTCCCTCCAAAAGCTCTGGCCTCACAGAAGAATTCGAGCAAAACCAAGGAAACGCTGCCCGGCGGGAGCCACGGCCACCAGAGACTCACTCGCCCCCCGCCAGAGCCAGCGGCCAGCCCCCGGCCGCAGCAGAGGCAGGCGCTGAGCCGCCACCACCACACGTGCTGGCAGCCCCGCCGCAGAGCACGGCCCACACTCACCAGCCGCCGCCGCGCCGCGCTCCCCGCACTGCCAGGAGCCGCCGGGGTGCGCCACTACCTCCGTCCTACACGCTGCTCCTCGGCTGCGATGCGAGAAGGTGGCCGCTTGCCCAGCAAGGCCCAGCTCCAGCCACTCCATGCCTGGCTCCCGGGCCAGCAGCGCCAGCATCTCCCAAAAGGGCGCGGCCACGTGCCCAGCCAGAGCGCGGGCGCCGCAGAACATGGCAGGAGACCGAGCGCCACGACCACCCGGCCCCTGCACAGCACGCAGGGGTCACGCAACCGCCCCCACGGGCTCTTTTATAGCCGCCGAGCCGCTCGCAACGTCCTCCTTCGATTGGCTACTCGGAGCGGCCCCGGCGATCCGCAATGCTGCCATTGGCTGGCCGCCCGACCCCCTGCCGCGCCCGCCCTGGCCGGGCCGGGCCCCTCCCAGCGCGGCGGCCGGCGGGGAGCGGCGGAGGGCGCGAAGCGGCCGGTAGCGAGGGGCGGTGCCGAGGGGAGAGGGCGAGGAGCCGGGCCTGGCCTGCGAAGTGATAGGTATGAAACATACAGGCACTTCTTACACTGTCTTCTACTAAAGCCTGAAATATGAATGAATTTACTGATAAGGTCAGAAGAGGAGAGAAGGACTGGTGTTACCTGCCCGTTGCTCTCCTAGGGTCTCCAAGATGTGCTTTCTGGAAAGCTTCCTACAGAGAATTGCTCAGGGTAGCTGACTCCGTTCTGAATTACTTATCAGTCATTCTTCACTATTAATTACAGATAACCCACCTAGATGTTTTGTGCACAGTTTAACGAGGTAGCTGCCCTTCCGTGGCAGCTCTCCCTGCAGAATCCCAAGGCACAATAAAGCAAGCAGGCTCCACAACTGATAACTCGAGCTTTTGACTTGGTAACTTCCCTGTGCGCCCTCATCTCCTTAGGGGTGCCTTCACACAGCCCACTTGCTCCGGGGAGAGGGTAGCCAAGTACCCCGAGGGGCTCCTGGCCACACACGGCACCAGCTGCACCTGCTCGCTGGCACCCTTGCGACCCGGCCTGGACTCCCTTTGAACAAAGCTGCGCAGGGACCCCGGCAGCTCCCTGTCCCTCAAGATTTGACCGTTACTGCTGGCCCTCACCCGGTCCTGTAATGTGTTTGTACCTCAGCCTGCTGCAGGTTGTCCCATTTTAGTAACAAAACGGCGCAGGTTTGAGGCGGGGGAGAAAGAACACAGCCAGGGCCAAGGTGGTTGAGTCACACAGCACAGGCGCACCAGCGGGCACACCCTCTGTCACCACCGGCTCCTTCCTTAGACCCCAATTGCAGGACAATGAAGGCGATAATGAGCCGTTTAGCTCCAGGCAGTGAAATCCCACCTTCTAGGTGACTCCCGCCCCAGCCCGCCAGCGGCCCCGCGGAGGCGGCAGGACGGACTGACCCCACGGAGGCGGTGGCACCGCCCCGCTCCGTCCTCAGGCACAGGCTCCGCCGCCGGGCGGGGCGGGGCACAGAGCCACGCGGCTCACTCCGCGATTAGGTAAGAGAGGGGCGCGGGCGGGCGGGGGACGCTCCGATTGGGTAGAAGTGAGGACCAGCCTATAAAAGGGCAGCACGGAGGCACTGCTGAGCAGTTGCTGCTTCGCGCCTGTGGCTGTGCGGGTGCCATCTTGTTGGTGATGCAGAGTGGTGGGGTTGAGTCGTCTGCCCTGCCTTCACCCTTCTGGGCGCTGCTGGCGCTACTGCAGCGGGAGCCGGGTATGGGCTGGCTGCTGCATGGGCTGGCTGGCTGTGCTGGACCGTGGGGTCCCAATGGAGTGAAGGCTGGCAGCAGGGGAGCAGGTGGTGGGGTGGGGCGGGGGGGGGGGGGGTCAGCTGCATGGTGGGGGAGGTTGGCAGAAGCTTGGCAGGTTCTTCCGTGGGATCTGACCTCTGTGCTGGAATACTTCTGAGACCTGTGTGCGCTGCTGAATCTATTGCTGTTTTGTAGCTTTGTTACTCTCAACTTCTTGTGCCCCTTGATGGAGGTCTGGGGTTGCAGAAACCTTGCTTTAGTCTGCTGGGTCTGTAACCAGACTTGAGGTGTTGCTTTAAAGAGAAAAATCACTGGGGTTTCTTATGGGTTTTGAGGATTTAATTATTTTCCTGTGATCTGGCTGTTGGAAGCTGTGTAGGTGAGCATCACAAGCATGCAAGGGATAGGCTTTTTTCAGAGAAGTTCAAGCAAAACCTGAAGCATGTTGAAAGGGAGGAAACTTGTCTGCTTATTGTCCGTGAGACTACCTTGTTTGCCGTTGCTAATGTGGATTTCTTTCAGCAGATGAACTCAGCCAGGTTCCTGAGAAGCATCCCTTGGGCCCTTGGCCCCTGAAGGCTCTGCTCTTACTGGAGGACTCGGGAGATAGCCACTTATGGCAGGTCTACCATGAGGGCCTGAAGAATTTCCTTGGCTTTAGAGAAGGTGTGGGTCTGTCTGCAGCCTGGCCAATTCCAGTGGATCAAGTGAGAGAGTTCTTGGTCGTCATGGAGTCTCAGGATCTGCCTCCCACAAAAATAATAATGTATATGGAAGGACTGTCCTTCATCTCCAGAATGGTAGATCATCCTGATCCTCTTCAAGATCCTGTTATCTGTCACATGATATCAAGGTTGAAATGTAGGATTGGCCCTTCAAATGATAAATACTCTCCTGTAACTATTGAAGTGTTAAGATCTCTCCTGGGGACTCTAGAATCTGTGTGTGGCTCTCCTTATGAGTGTGTATTGTTCCGTGCCATGTTTAATGTAGCTTTTTTTGGGGCACTCCGTATAGAAGAGATGGTGGCAAATCACCAAAATACAGCACAGCCAGAGCTCCTGTACTTGAGTGACCTCCAGCTGACCGAAGGGGGTGCAAACCTTTGTTTGCATACATCTCATGTGGGCCGGGAGAGGTTTTTGATCCAACTGAGATTATCTAAAGAGATGTGGGTATGTCCTGTTGAAGCTCTCCGTATCTATGTGGCAGCACGGCCACAAGGAGAGGGCCCTCTCTTTGTGCACTCAGACAGTATGGCTGTGACAAAGAGGGAGTTCCTGACTGTCTTCCGCCATGCTCTTGGGCTTGCTGGACTTCCTCCAAACCAGTATGGTGTGCATTCCTTCTGGTTGGGTACTGTTGTAACAGCAGCATGTCATGGGTATTCTGATGAAGCTATTAGCAGAATAGCAAGGTGGTGGTGAAGATCCTGAAGAAGACATAGTTTCATCTACCTGTTGGGCTCCCATAGTAAGGGGTATCTTCTGCAATGCAGAAATTTTATACTTTACACAGAGTAAAGTTTCAATGCTCTGTAAAGTTACAGAGAAGGGGAGTAACTAGTACAAGGTGATTTTTCCCACCTGGAATGGTTTTGAGACTGGAGTGTCATGGTTTTAAAACTGCTGTGACTTGTGGGTCAGTTTGCATGCTATTCAGCATGTTTGTTCTAATTGCATTTTGACCTTGTGTAATCTTACATTAAACTGCATTTTCTTTCAAGAACTTCTCTAGTCTTTCTGTTATGCCCCAGTCAAAGGCTTTTCATCACAGTGGTGACAAGATAACTTGATACAAGCATGCATCCTTTTTACTGTCTAATGGAATGAAGGGTAAAGTTAGCTGATGGTTGGTGTTTGGAAGCTGTGAGTGTGGAGGGAATTTAGCTGCTAACTGAATGTGACACCAGCAAGGAAGTTGACCTGGTTGTCCAAGTGGCAGTTCCATAGCAGCTGCATCCAACCTCAGTCTCCTTACCTATAGAAGCCTTCCTCTTGATTCTTAGGATCTTTTGCTGATCCCTCTTCAAAGGATGTATCAAACCTGGATACTGACCAAAAGTAGCCTTTAATTGAAATGTGGCTAATACCTCAAAGATAACACTGCTCAGTTCAAAGAATCCTTTGTAGCAGAGAACATAAGAGATAGCTAACACAAATAACCCTCATTCTGTAATTGGAGCACTTGTTAAAGACTCTTAATACAGATTAAATAACTAGTATCTGAGAAGCAGGATCATAAAAAGGTTGAGTGTTACCTTTCACAATGAGGGTGTCTGAAGTAATGGCATCCCCTGTAGTGCATCACATCAGCATGTTCAGGAGCTACTGAGGTGACAGCTAGGTACACAGAAAACAGGCAGCACCATACTGCACTTTTCAATACCCAATCTAGTTTCCCAAGAGGATCTTCAGTTACAGAAAGTTCTTCTCTTTGTGCAGAGCATGCTGCAAAGACAGACCTGTGATAGTAGACAACAATCTGTTAATTCCCTGGCATACATTTGGTAGCTCCCCTTCTACAGCTTTACTACAAGCTGTTGCCGAATTAGCACACTGTGACGCTGATGCTGAGTCCCAGTCATCTTGCTCATGTTTGTGAATGTGAAGTGGTATGTCAGAGTGTCTGGAACTCTCTCTGTGACTGCAAGGTAATTGTTTTAGTTAAAATATGCATGTGCAAAGTGTGCCAGCGGAAGCAGAGGTCTTAGGCTGGGTGATGAGGGAGAGAAGGTAGAGTTTGGCTCACCAGCCTTGGTTATTGAGGGAAGGCAGGGAAAAGGCTTGCTTCATGAAGACTTTGGTTTATTGTGAGAATGCAGGGGGTCTTCTACGTCACTGCTAAATGCTGTACTCAAGAGGGAAAAGGGATTTGTTAGGAGAGGAGAAGCTAGATTCTGCTTTGTGCATGATGGTGGGGATAGAACTGATTGCAATGGCCCAGGTGTTTGTGGGCATGACTGCTCGGCCTTATGCTGTGTGATCACACATGGAGTCCTGGACTGCTCTTTCATCCTGAAGCTTGGGTGTTTGGCATGTGGCAACGGCAGGTTGGAGGAAAGTGGCCGGAGGACTTGTTCTACTGTCTCTTGTGCTACCAGAAAAGCACTAATTACATCAGGGAAGTGTAGCAGGCTGCAGTAACCAAGATAGATAGCATGGGGAACAGCAACCTTGAGGCTGTCCTCAGGTGTGCAGTTAAAAGCTCATTCCATCCCTGCCCAGCAGGTCTCTGTTAAAATCCAAGTGTGAATTTATAATCTTTTCAAGACTGTGAGAAGAGTGCTTTCAGCTACAATGATGGTAAATGCTCTCATTCTACTGTTCTTTAGTTTTCTGAGAGGGAAGGGGATGCTGGCCTGTCTCAGATAGGAATCAGGGTGTTCATGGTGGTAACAGTGGCGGCTTCACACTAAGAATCAAAAAGAGAAATGTGCTGTCTCTCCATATTCATGCAATTACAGTTCACCTAAGAGATGGGCTGAGAAAGGATATAGAATTCACTATAGCCAACTCAAAGTCAGGAAAGCCTCTCTGGGTGTCCCCAGTGGTGATCTCCGTGATGCCAAGCAAGCAGGGAAGAATGGCGTGGAGGAAGAACTCACAAAAATCAGCTGAATGCCACTGTGCAGAGCAGCTGTCCCACAATAGTTCCTGGTCAGTTCTGTAAGCAGTTCCAAAGGGCAATGGTTACTTTTCTCGCAACAGGGGAGAGAGCTCCTGAACAAATGCTTAAGGCTGTGCTGCACCTACAGGTTCACAAGTGTTTTCTCAGCAGCAATATCACCTTATCATAAGCCTTTTCTCATCCACTGCTGTTGATTCCCTCCCTGTGCCATCTCCCTCAGACAGTACACTTTGCTTGGCTAAACTTGAAGCAAATATAGAAAGAAAAGTAGATTAAAAATAATCAGATTAACTTTATCATGTAGATCTACAAAAAGCTGTGCTGACCCAGCTGAGGCCAAGTAAGAAAATGGCATAGGTTGGTTCTCCTGCCAAAAAGTTTTCGTCAAATTACATCCTAAAAACAGCTCTGTGAAGTAGTCTTCTTGGGGCACTATCTTCCTACAGTGCAACCACCCATGGTTCTAATTGCTGCGTATCCCGAGGCTAAGCTACTGCAGCAACAACTCCTGGAAAACAAAGCCAGGCAAGGGAAAGGAAATTACATCAATTTAACTGATGTATTGTTAAAACTTCCAGGGAGCTTTCCCTGCTGTGTTGCTAAGCATTGCACACATCACAGGGGTGAAGCTTTGCATCACAGCGTAAAAAATTCTGTAATCCATTGGGCACAACAGCACTGAAATGCAGCCACTCCCTAATGAAAGGGAATCAATTGACAACTTAAACAGACAAATTTAACCTTGTTTTACCCTAGCAATGTGACCAGATAGATGCAGGTGGATACTTTACTGGTAGATACTTGTTTCTTCTTTCCAGGCTCAGTCTGTAGTGGAGTGGGGCAAAATCATATGTAAACATGATCCTCAAAATGTCAAGGTAAACTAATGTAAAGACTGGAGGTAGCACACAAACTCCTTATGGAGATCAAGCCTTAGACACTATATCCTACAAGTTTGGACTTGGAGAGCTCAGACCTTAAAATTATTAAAGCTTTTTGTGTTATTTCACACATGCATTTTGCACTGAGTATTTATAAAGATACCTAATACTCTTGAGCTGCAAGTTTCAACAGCGTTATGTAGACTGGACCCCAATATCCAGTACCAGCCACTCGTTTAGATTTACTCAGCTCTTTACTTCCTGGCATGTTCCCTTCATTCCTTCAGAAACTCAGATTTACTTTAAGACTAGGTCAATTTGGAACCAAGTCTTGCATCTCAGCTTGGATTTCACGACAGCACACTGTGGCATTAGCTGCCCGGTCACTTCATGGCACACCCCATTCTCTCACCCCCAGTTGCTCAGCAGCATGAGCTCTCAAGTCCTCATGCTACGGGCATGTTGTACAGTTTGTTTGCTACTAACCTTTGGGATGAAAGCCTTTAGGGGGTTAAACAGCAAAAATCATAGAGGATTTTTCTGAAAACGCACTGTTGTTGGTCATGTGATAGAATAAACCAGCACATGTAATATTAGTGACAGGTATGCCCCACGCGCAATGTCTGAAGGAAATTTAACAATAAGTTAGTAGTTCACAGAGTGGGTTCTGCAAGTGCCCAGACTGCACCCTTTTGACATACTTGGGCAACTTCACAAAAGCCCACCTACTACAAACCAAAATGCTAAAAGACGTTTAGGAGACACATCCACTGTGTCCCGAGAGCTGCTCTGCACCAGGCGGTGCTCACAACAAGCAGCAGTGTGAGCCGTTCAGGATACGATAGCTTCTAAGCCAATGCCATCCTCCTGCCTCAAGCATGCTCAGCGCCATCACTTTCTGCAAGACTTGCTAACTGCAGTCACCCGTACAGATACCTGAAGGGAACTAGGGATGAGACCAAGCAATAGTGCATAGCACTCCAGACCCTGCTGCAGCCACGGAGGTGACCTGTTGCTTTCATGGTAAGGAAGGAACCGGTGGGCTTCGTGCACTGCAGACCAGTATCCATCCGTGCATCCATACGTGCATTAATGCATGCGTTCATCCATGCATTCATTCATCTATGTATCCGTGCATCCACCCAGAGGTGCAGGTAGGAGATGACATTTGGAGGGTTAAGAGCTGTCAGACTGTTGCAGAAGGCACTACCTGGCTCAGTCAGCGTTAGTAGCAAGGCCTGTTAAAGCCTTGGGCTGCAAACTGTGAACTTTCACCTAGCTGTGCTGACTGCATGCCAAACTTGTACTTAGCTTCATGAAAGAAGGCCGTGAAACCTGTGCAAACCAGAAAGATAAGGTAGCCACAACCATTAGCAGAAGCTGTATCCACTAAGATAACAGAAGGATTGATTTTGCCTGGAGACAAAAGGATCCAATAAAGAACAAGAAGACCCCGGACCCAAATATTGCTATTGGACCAAACTGTCACATGAGGGGAGGAGAACTTAAATTGTAAGGATATAATTGCCCAGGGGTTTCTTTGTTCAGGGTCCCTCTCTGGAGGCACCCAGCTCGAGCTGTCATTTACTGCCTTACCACTCAATAAATTTACCTAGTGTACGTCATGTTGAAGACTCTGATTCGAGGAAACCTAGGGTCAAGCCTGAGGGGAGAGAACACGCCCAAGAGAGAGTGAGTGAGTGTGTGGGGAGTCAAAAGGGGCACCCATCAGCTCAATGGAGCTGCCTGCTGCAAAGGGACTCCAGTCCTAGCAGTTGAAGTCTCGGGTGGTGTGTGTGCGACTCCCCTGAATGGTGTGTGGATGCTCGGGCAGTGGCTGCTCCTTTAACAAGACCCCGATGGGCTTGCAAGAGTCAAGGGATGGCTTTCATGGGCCACAGGTACTGTTCCCACCAGGGTCCCCAGTGCTAGAACTCAGATCTGCTTATTGGGCAAACAGAATGCATGGAAAATGTACCAGATTTAGGCAGCTTTGTCAAAAGCTGCCTGTGCTTTTACTGGGCCTGTTTTAGCAAAGTTTAAAAGAGGCAGAAATTACTTTTTCCCAGATCATGACATTTATATGTGCCCCAGTTTGGAAAGCCTCCATTTTGGTGGAGGAGAAGAGCTGACGAGCGGGGCACAGGCAGTGAATCGTGCACAGTGGGTAGCTGCCGAAAGGAGGAGGCAAAAACATTTAACTGCTTGTCCAATCAGGCATTACGGGCTGCCCCTCCTCTGCGGGCTGCACTTCGCTAGGCACGGGTGCAGAGCCAATGTGTTCCTGCGCTCGGGTGTTGACCTGCCCTGGGCTTTTGTCGTGCAAACCACATCTCAAAGAGTGCGGAGGGTACAAAAGGAGCCACCCTGTTCCTCCTCATGAAGCACCACCAAGCTATCCCTTCAAATTACAGAAATGCAAGGTCACCATTTCAGCCGAGGATGTGGTAACACTTTCTGGAGCACAGAGGGTCCAGGAAACCCCGGGGCAGGACTGCAGCACTTCTATTCCTGGAGAAACAGGGTGGGTGTGGACCCAGTGCGCACCACCCCCTCCATGGCGACCGGTGCTTGGGGAAGAGCTGCTCACCGCATCGTGTCGCGGGCCGGTTGGACCACAGCGCTGTGCCTCCACGCTGGGGCCAACAGCTCCACGGCCAGTGCCTTGCAATATGGGGTATGAATCACACACAGTCATTCTGTTGCAATTTATTTTTTCCAAATTCTTTTTGGCCAGTAGGCGAAATGCACCTCCCAGTGAGCTGTCAGTGTGCAGCCTGTTGCAAAAAATGCATTTCACAGTAGCCTTCCGCCCCATGCCCCCATATTTGCCGTGCACCTGGTGAAACGACACAGTGAGCTGCCTTGAGTTTAAACCGGTGTACCGAATATCACCTCTTGACCTGTTGCTATATGGCTGGAAATTTAATTTGGGGCTTTTCTTTGTACAGCCTGAGTGAACGCAGCCTTTTTGGCAGGTGTTTCCGGCGCAGAAAGAAAACAGGCCCCTGTGGTTAAGCCACGTAGTTTACTTCAGCTCGTTCGCCAATTGGCGCTGAGCGCAAGCGGCTCCCCCACCTTATCTGAGCCCCTGCGCAAAAACTCCAGAACCAGGAGAGGATTTTAACACCCAGCACTAACCTCAGTACTTAATGTTACCCAAAGAAGGTAATGTAAAAAAAAAAAAAAAAGTTTACTTGGTTTTCTGTGACAGTGGCTGCAAAAGCTGGGCTAGGGCAGCGGTGCGGTGGGAGCTGCCAGCGGCTCCCATGCTCAGGAGAAGCTTCCCAGCCCCTTGTGCCCATCCCCATCACTGGACTTGCTCATCCCATCCTGAACGGAAATGTGGCTACCTGCTTCCTTTCCGCCAGGGAGACTGAGGAAAAATAAAGACCTCTGAAGGCTCCTGAAGGAAAATTAAGGAGCAAAATTAAGCTGAAAAATCCAGCAATGGAATATGTGGTAATACACCCATGGCCAGAGCACGGCCAGGCCCAACATGAGTGGTGTTCCCCAGGGCTCAGTGTTGGGGCCAGTTCCGTTCAACATCTTTATCAATGATCTGGACGAAGGGATCGAGTGTACCCTCAGCAAGTTTGCAGATGACACCAAGCTGGGTGGAAGTGTTGATTTGCTTGAGGGTAGGAAGGCTCTACAGAGGGACCTGGACAGGCTGGACCAATGGGCTGTGACCAGTTTTATGAGGTTCAACAAGGCAAAGTGCCGGGTCCTGCACTTGGGTCACAACAACCCCATGCAACGCTACAGACTTGGGGATGAGTGGCTGGAAAGCTGCTTGGCAGAGAGGGATCTGGGAGTGTTGGCCGACAGCCGACTGAATATGAGCCAGCAGCGTGCCCAGGCGGCCAGGAAGGCCAACAACATCCTGGCTTGTATCAGAAATAGTGTGACCAGTAGGACCAGGGAAGTCATCCTTCCCCTGTACTCGGCACTGGTGAGGCCGCACCTCAAGTACTGTGTTCAGTTTTGGGCCCCTCAGTACAAGAAGGATACTGAGGTGCTGGAGCGTGTCCAGAGAAGGGCAATGAAGCTGGTGAAGGGTCTGGAGAACAAGTCTTATGAGGAGCGGCTGAGGGAACGGGGGTTGTTTAGCCTGGAGAAGAGGAGGCTGCGGGGAGACCTTATCGCTCTCTACAACTACCTGAAAGGAGGTTGTAGTNGCTTAGGGACATGGTTTAGTAGTGGACAGGTACAGTTGGACTCGATGATCTTAAAGGTCGTTTCCAACCAAATGATTCTGTGATTCTGTGATGAGTGCAGGAAGCAAAGAAAGGCTTCCTGGGCCAAAGATTCGGAGGCATGCCTTTCTCTACACCTCCAACCATACAACAAGCACTGAAGCAAGTTCAGCTTTTTTCTTCTTCCACAAAATTTCCCCACCTGATCCTGCAGAAGCAAGCAATAATCTTTTTTCCTTGTTTTTCTTTTTGTGGCTACAAAACCCTGAAGAAGGGGTTTGGGCGCCTACCAATTTTAATTGAGGTGTGGGCACCTAGTTGAAGATGTCACCTTGAACACTCCAGCTCCCATTTCTGCCAGTGGTCCCTTCCCCTTGCAGAAGGTCCCCCTTCCTCCAGGGCAGACCCGGTGTGCTGCCTTTCAGTCAGCCTGAGGTGGCCAAGACCGTGGGGAAGCCTGCAGGCAGGTTTGTGGCTGTAAGGTTTCTCAGCCACTTGATTTTCCTATTACATATGCACAGAAGCAGCTTTGTTTTGGCAGTGTATCTTCCTCACACCTCTCCTCACCCACCATCCAGAAACAGGGTGTTCCTCTGTCTCAGAGCATGGGCACATGAAGAAATTAATTGATCGTGTGAATTTACATGTCATTTATTCCATGGTAACTACCCATGCCTACACACTCCTATTCAGCAAAATGCAAGGTAAAAAGGTGTGAATGACTTCACTCTTCATCAAAGAGCAGCAGCATTCACACAGAGGTATTTTAACCAAGCACCTTACTCCACCCATAAGCACCCTTACTTCTGACCTAATCCACTCAAGGAGGGCGTCTCTTCTTTTCAGGCAATTAGCTCCCTGGCAAAGATAAAGCTTTCATGTGTCCTTTAATCAAATGATCTGTCCCTATTTTGGGATGTTTTGTGTTCTGTGGTATAGGACAGAGAAAAGCTTAACTCCTTTTAAATGGGAGCATGGTCAGGCTGCCAGTGAACAGGACCTGTTATCTCCCATTAAGTGGGAGATAAAAGGACCCAGTAGCCAAATGCTTATTAGTGCAGGACTCGGACTTTCACGGAGTTATCTAGTGGCTTTATTTATATGAGGGTGTTTCTCCTCATCGTAGGTAGGAACCAGCATTTAAAATTCAGAAGAGGAGTGAGATTACACAGCCAAGAGCTCTCATCTTATCTTTAGACTTGGAGTTGTACACTTGCAATTGATCAGTCGAAATTGAGTCGAAATTGAGTCGAAAACTTCCCGGTCATGTTAATCTATGTGAAACAGCCAATTATCAGCCACCTTGAGTCCAATGGCATCTCACCAGCTTCCCAGTGGCATTTATTTGTGAAGGGAGGTGACATGCTGGGAATGCCAATGTCAAACTTTTCAGTGAAATATTTTTTGTCCCGAAATCTCCATCCAAGGAATACTCAGGTGAAGTGTTACCTAAGGACTAGCGAATGTTAACAGGAGAAAATACTGTTTGCTGTATGAGGATATGTTGCATCCCCTCCCAACAGGGCTGGAGACCACAGAACGGGGGAGGTGTCCAGTAGGCAGAACCCAGTGACCGTCATTAGTTACTTCTTGGTATAGCTAATGAAGATGCCAAAATTAGTAGCATTTGTAACTGCATACTGGACATACTTTGTAATTAAAAGCATTCCCAAATCATAGCGGTGGCACAGTGCAGTGGTCTACAGACGTGCACAGTAAGGGAGGGGGAGGTCCATCTGATACCGAAGGAGGGACTGTGCATCTGAGAGCTTCTCCCTCTTCTCTCATTACATCGTTCTGATAAAACACAGGACTGTGGCCTAATCTCACCAAACATTTCATATAACAAACATTTTGTGGCACGCAGACAGCAGAGGCCTCCTTATTTCACTGCACTCTCCTCAAATGGTTTCTTATGCGCGTGGACCTCAGAGGACAAGACCTAGTTCTTTCTGCATGCATGTCCCTTTTCTCCTCCATGAAGGGGATAAGAGAGTGGGTGGGAGAGCTCAGCTCCTCTCTGAAGGCACTAAGGACTGAATTATTGCTTGAACTGTGGGTACGACACCCACTGAAGCAGCTTCAGCTCTCCTCCCCCAGAACCTCAAGTAAAATTACCAAGTGCTTAGCCAGGTGGAAGGAATAGTATTTCATCGTGATAATTCAGCTGGCATACACTTCTGTAACGAGACCACATCAAAAAGTGAAACTGCAGTCTCATGCGGTTGTTTGCAGAGTAGATGAGTCAGAGCCTCTCTCTTTCCATGCTGCAGCTCGCTAAACCTGCGCCGAGTTTAATAATTTCCATTCCCTTCAGGAGAGAGGGCCACGTTCATGCTGGGTGATCACCCAAACACCCTCCACCGTGTAGTGAAAGATTTTAAGGTCTTAACTTTAATGTGTAACTGATGAACAATAATTCATTTAAATTGTTAGATTTAACACATATCTGCTTTGGCAGAAAACCTCATGGCTAAAAATCCAAGAACAGGCAAGTTTCACTGTTAATCCAGTGTCAAAATGAACTCTGGATTCCCCTCTGGATTTAATTCCAGTGGCAAAATTGATGGGGACTGTTTTATGAGTGAGGGTGGCTAAAAAGGGAGGGCTCTACCCGTCGCATTAGCATCAGGCGTGCATTCACGCTGCACATCCCTCACACACCATCGGTGTGCATCCCTGTCGCCATAAATCCTAAGTCTGACATCAACTCATCACAGCTGACTTTATACCCTGTCCAACGGGAAGCCTCTGAAGTGGCTGCCGTGAGATTAAATGCGTCAAATCTACAGGGTAGAATAAGCCTGTCTTAATCTTGATACAGAAGTTGAACTTCAAACATTTAGGCCTGTGAGCTTACCTTTGTCTCTAATTCCTCTGATTTTTATTTGATTCTACATCAAATATAGATGAGTGTACCTTTATGCCGCTTTGTTGCACAAAGTCCTTCCTGGCAGTTTCTAGTTCTGCCTCTGGTGCGGCGGGTGGGGAAAAACACCTTTGAAGTGCAATTAACTTTAGAAAGACAAACAATAGCTGTGACAAGTGCCTCCATCCCTCTCAATGGCGTTGTAATATAAAATAAGGTTTAAATGCCAGTAGAAATCTGTTTTGTTATATCTCTGCTCACAGTTTCAACAGCAGCGTCTCGATCATGTGCATTATGTAGCTGAATACACTGTTTGTTTGGAAAGATTTTTCCCCAGGGATCAGACTAGCCACAGAAATAAGGTGATCACTCTAGTCGCCTGAATTCCTAAGAAAACAAGGATTATAAGATTGCTGTCTGCTTGTCTCTCTCCTCTCCAACAACTTGTTAATGTATTGGCAAATTTCAATTAAAGTCAGTGGAGGAGCAAAAACCTCAGAGATACTCAGTTCTTAAAAATGTCATGGAAATATGCAAACAACTTCAGTGAAAATGCTGCGATCTGAGCTGAACCCATCCACCTTTGAGACTGGGAAAGACAGCTTCACCCATTCTGCTGTGGCATACAGGCACCCCGGTGGTGATAGCTGCGGCAGGACCAGAAAGGGCACAGAAGGGCCCCAGAAGCTGTGCTGCCTGTGGCCTGTGCGCAGTGTCTGTAGACAAGGGTGAAATGAATCTCCGCATCTTCAGATGTCACAGCATAGACACCTATGGCAGAGTGAGCTGTCTAGACTCCTTTTACAGCTGAGAGAGAAAAACATGCTTTTCTGGGGCACGGTTCACCTTACTAATGTCTGGAATAGACCAAATGAAGTGTATGTCAGAAGTGTATGTCCAGAAGTCTGCTACGCTTCTGGACTTGTTTTTTGGGAGAGCAGGCGGGAGGCAGAAGCAGACCCCTGCCCACAACCGTTGTGCATCTGCAAACGGCTGGCACCAATGGAACCTGTGAGCAAGCTCTTGCAAGACGAGGAGAGAAGAATACAGCCCACGACCGCGTTACCTACAGCTGCTGATTACTAATCTTTCGTCTCTGTTCAATTCTGTGAATGCTCCTTTCCTGACAATTCTTCTGAAGTGCCGTGCAGATGGGCATGTGGATTTGAAACACTTTGAAATACCAGCTGTTGGGCCAGCAGCTCCGCTCTAAGCTACGCTCAGAGTAGTGATGTTGTTCCAAAAGCAAACCCTGACAAAACCCACCGGTATGTAGAGTTCATATCCCAAGAGGACCATGCATCATCACAAGCCACCTGGTCTCTCAAGCATCTGCAGGACTTCACAGCAGAGCACCGGTCCCACAGCACATGCTCTGAAGGCTTTCTGTGTCACTTCATATTAGGCACAAGGTGATTTTTTTGCCCTGATCACTCAACTGGCAAATAAGACTGTGCAAATTGCTGCATGCTTGGCAGGCTGCTCCCCAGCGGTCTGCAGCAAACCCGGGCCAGGTCAGTGCCACAGCTTGAGTCCCAGCAGAGTGAAAAGCTCCTAAGTCAGATGCAAAACTTTTTTAGGGTGAGGCCGTATCTTGGAAACTGTTTCTTTAGCAACCCAAGGTCACCTAGCTTTGGGTTTCCCTACAGGTTGCATGATGTTTGCAGTAAGTATGCAGGCACTGAGCAACAAAGAAAATATCAGCCCTAGGTTTCAGACCCAAAAACAGTATTGCACACTGGCTGCTACCACTTGGTGTCACTGAGTGTCACAGATCTGGTGCCTCCCTGCACCCCAGGGCATTCACCGATGCTCTGTCCTCTTTCCATGGTCCCCCTGGCCCCAGCACCTCCAAAATAGCCACCCCACTCACTCCCGAGCTCAGACTTCTTCCCATGGGACCAAGTTCCTGGCCCTGGGCAGAGCTGCCCTGGATGAAGGACAGCCTTCCCATCCCCTGTGCTGCAGTCCCCTGAGCCGGGGACATGCACCCTGAGCCCCAGGCAAGGTTTGGGAGAGGAGCAGGCGGTGGGGAGGCGAGTGTGGGGCCACACACGAGTGTCACAGCCTGCTGCAGCGAAGGTACAAAGCAAATTTGCTTTTTTAAGGGACTGTATTAGGCTTTGCCTCTAACTCTGCCTCAGAGAGCTGGGTCGGGGGTGGCCTTAGCCACCCTTCCACACTTTCCTGCGTGGCAGAGGCTGACCTCGCAGGAGAGCCCTTCGATTTGGCCAGCAAATTCAGGTCATTCCTCATATTGCTCTTTGATCAATGAATTCCTAGTTTGGGATGTCACGTTTGTTGCTCTTCTACTGGCAGAAGAATCGGAGTAAATTGTCCAAATACCCTCTTGTGTTGCAAACCACACCGAGTGAACAGCTTGTGAAAACAGGAGTGCAGAGCTGAGGAAAAGCTCCCTTCAGCCACATTGTCTCTTCTCCAATTTCTTCAGTCTCAGTAACCTTTTTCACTTTTTACAGCCTCAGCTATTTCCTTTCACTACACTTTAGCTCATACTGTTCTGCTTACAGCAGCCCACCTCTCTCTCCTCCTTCCCCCTCCTACCTTCTTTCAAGACCTTCTTGAGAGCAAACCACATCCTTACGTTCCTCTCATTGTTAGAGCCTCCACCACTGCTTCTGTTACGGCTCTTCACTACTTTTTGATCAAGTGGTCTAGCACAGCTCTGAACCTAAACTGCTTTTCAGATGTTCCCATCTGCAGGTGTGCAGACCACCCCAGTAAGCTATATTTTACACGTTTGAACTAAGTTCCCTTAACTACACCATATACACCTCAAAACTGTAAATTATTCCTTGCAATAAGTGCAAGCTCTCCGTGAATTTGAAACTTAAGGCAGGTTTGTGGTCCTGTAAAAATAGTTTGCTAAACGAATGGACTCTGAACACTTCAGAGAAAGAAAGAAAGAAAAAACATGATTCCTGTTTGTGTCATTTACCATGGGCTTAATTTTGTGACCGTTAATGCTAAATCTGTGCATTGTTGGATCATTCAGTGATTGACTCAGACTTGAGCTAACTGAAGCACAGGTATGTGACCGAATTCTCATTGCAGCCCTGGCAGCGTCCACACTTAGCCACAAAGAGCATGGAGCAGTGATCACAAAATCCAGCTGGTGCCACCTCTTGCAGACTGCATCATTTCCATCCCTTGGCCTGCCAATATTTTTCATTCTGTGACCCCAACCCCCTTTGCACTGTAGAAATGCTTGGTTTTATATTTGTCTTAGGGGATTTGCCTTGCTGTGTCCAAGGAGCATCTCTGCCACAGTCATTCAAGTGGTTTTGCAGCTTGATCAACATTTGCTACATCGGGAGGGAGCTTTCTTACTGACCCAGGACCACACTGGGAGGAGGCACAAGATTCATACCTGCTTCTCAATGACCTGTTACATGTATGCACTCAGCCTGTGAAAAGAAAATGGTTTTGCAAGGGTTGTACTGCACATATGGGAACATCAACAGTGGAGGCCTCTGGACTGAAAAATATGGGAATCTGCTGCGCTAAACTGGCCAGATAGGCAGCAACGAGAGACACACATTGCTCTTTTGACATCTGGCAACTGGCAGCCCCTAATTTCTTCACTGTGTTGCCAATGGGTTCAAACCTGAGAATGTGGTCACCGCATCAGGTGACATTTCCATTCCTGCAGGTCTTGTCCCAAACAAACTTCAGATGGATGCAGAGGAATTCACAGGGGAGTTTTGCTGCCCAAGCATTTGGCATGGTCAACAGGAAGCATGCTCCTACAGGCTGACTCCCTTGGCCAAGCTCAGTTCCTCATAGGGAAGCAGAAATATGACTACATTGCCAAATACCATGGACGCTTTACACCTCCAGTTGGTCTGATGAGGCACATGACAACTGTACTTCCCACATCTCCTGTCTCTTTGATGAGTTCAAACAGGTTTGGACCTTGCCTTGGCCCCGGTCTCGACCCCTGATCCTCAGTCACCAGAGGAAAATGGAGTCCCTGCACCACCCTCCGTAAGTGGCAGTCCTACCTACCTAGCTGATGTTTTGAAGCCACTACCAGATCCCTTCAATTACTTCCATATGGCCAGTGAATGTCCATAAGAAGTACTAACAGAGAACCTATTTTTGCAGACTTGAGTCTAACCCGGCTTAGACTCTGATTCTGTCTCCTGTTTGTCCTCTGTGTCCTGCGTGATATTTGTGAGATCAAGGAGGAGCAGACCTCAGTCCATCACAGTCACTGCCTGCTCCAGCTGTGGCTCCTTCACTCACATCCCACTGGGAGCACCAAAACATGAGATGCTTGCAGGGATGCAAAGTCCCTCACAGTTGCTGGCTGTCATGTAAAGCTGTGCATGTCTGGAGGCACACAACGAACTTGTCATTATTTTACTTTAATTTTTTTTTGCACCTCTTGCTCCCAATTGCTGTATTATCCTGGCAAGCTTCTCTTGCAAATTCTGGTGCTCCAACCACTCTCAGTGTCTTGCAGCCCAGTCCTGAAGCCCATTGCACACTGTTAAACCCAGGTCAAAGTGGGACCTGGGATTGCGGTGAATCCGTCTCTTGGTGCCACATCAACACAGGCACACGCTTCCCACTTCAGTGACTAGTGGCTTTAGCTCAGGCACCTCTGCGTGCTGCTGCCCACATGGGCTATGGATGTCCCTGAGAGGCCAGTCTCCTACGTCTCTCATCCCCATCCCAGCCAAGCCAGGGAATGGTAAGAGTTAGACTCAGCCTTGTCATCAGACATGGTCCTGCCACAGCCCCTGGGACATCTGTGTGGCCTTGCGGACCCATCGCTGCCACCCCGGGTATCGACATGGTTCCTCTCTTTTGTTTCGGTTGTGGCTCAGCTTTCACAGGCTGCTGCCTCTCGGAGATCTTTTCAGCAAAATGGCTGATTCATCACCTCCTTCCCTTTGGGCTTCAGAGAAAGCGTGGCTCGTTTCTCTGTAATGTATACCTGTCAGGGCAACACCAGCTTGGGGCCGCACTTCAGAGTCCTCATTGTCCGTGTTTCCCACCAAAAAAGCACAGCGTCACCTTCACAAAGCGGTAGCAGCTTTGGGAGCCCCAGGTTCAATCAAAGCTTTTATTGTCTATCTTTTCATATATCTGCAAGTCCTCAGAGACCCTGGCACAGCTTTTTTTCCATAGCCCAGGGGTTTTTTAAGTGTTACATAATTATCTTTAGCACCACAGTTGCTTACATACCTCTTCCCTGTACAGAAATGAATGTAATTCCCATTCACATTCATGCTGGCTCTGCCCATCTCCTGCTGCAGCTTTGTCCACTGCTCTTGTGAAGATCACCTCTGAGCTCCCGGGCTTTTGCGTCCTCTTCCTGTCCTGGGTGTCTTCTTCTGGTGCTTGCAGACTCCTGTGACATGATGTGGTCCGCTGCTGCTTCTGCATCTCACCCCTCGTGCCTGGCACACTCGTAGCTTCTCTTGTTTGTCACAGCACATGCAGCTCAACAAACTGTTTTTGTGGAGTTAAAGGTAGGGTTCTTTCAAACCACCCTGCCTCAGGTTTCAGTTTTCCCACTGTTTTGGTTCTTCTGTCACATACACAACATCAGAGCACTACTCTGCAGACATAAGTTCCTCTGCTCAGTGAATGCCCTGTTAATTCTGGATAGTTCAATAGCATCCCTGAGCAACTTGTCCCAGATCCCAGTCAGAAATAAGTCTCTTTTCAGGAACCCAGTTAACCAACCCCTTCTGCCTTAGATCTTTCCAGAACCCATCTCTGTTTTCATATGCTACTTATAGTGTCTGCTTAAAGCCATATTACTCATGTATTTAATACATGAGTGTCGTGGTTTTAACCCCAGTCGGCAACTAAGCACCACACAGCCGCT
>VYZW01041488.1:44207-66639 GCA_013401315.1 Balaeniceps rex | reverse complement strand
TGAAAATTAAAGAAAATATATTAGTGAATATGTTCCTCTGAATTCCTGGCAACCTCTGGCAGTAGGGTGAGGATAGGGAGTCAACGGCAGTAACATCGAAAACCAGCATAGCAAGATTTACAAGAGAGGTCACCTCTCCAAGCCTTCATTCTGTTTTAAATATGTGGGTTTCTGGTTACTTTCTGGTTACCTTACTTCACCTCCCCCTTCAGATGAGGAAAAAAGGGAGGAGGAGAAAGAAATTAACATTTTGAGCTGTGCAATAAAATGACAGCTTTACAATTTTAGCATCTAGCCACATGGAAATATCGTAGCATTGGACTGGAAACCAGCATCCCATGAACCATACATGACAAATCTCAAACAAACCTTGCAAAGTTTTGTGAAAGAACCTTTCAAAATGAACAGACCGTCAATGAGATTAAAACAAAACGACACCTAAAACCTAGAGTTAATATTCAGTGCTATTACAGTAAGCGAATAGTGTCTGATCTTGTTCCCAGAAGCCACAAAAATCTTCATAGGACCAAGAGCCAAACCCCAAACACCTTATACTTCAGAAGCAGAGGGAGTAGTGGTTCTGGGGCTGAAGATGGCAAGGACATTTCAGATGCCGTGCTAGCCTCTTGCAGGACGAAGCGCTGCTTTGCATGCTGTTGAGTTTTGAATTGTGCACTATAATCCTGGCCTAGGCAATCTTCTCTGATTTGTAGTCTCCCATGCCTAGAGATTCAGGTCACTCAACAGTCCCTGTGCCAGGATCATCCAGCTACTAGCGACACCGGTGCTGCATTTTAGATCTTCCAAGAGTTACATGCAGCTCAAGAGCCAAGGCAGGCCACTCCTGATGCAGTGTCATCAGGATAACCTGCACAATACTACTGCAATCTTTTGTGTTACCTTCATTATCTTTAAGTCACCAGAAAGTACCTTTTAGTTTGTTTAATATCCTAACTGTTACCAGAATTTAGTGATGTATTTGCAACCAACAGCATCTTCTGATCAACAGAGCCTCCTTAGGTGAAGAAAGATTAAATACACCTTATAAATCTGTGTGCCAACACCACAGCAGTCTGCAGATTTCATATCATCTTGCAAATAAGTCACCTATAAAACCTCAAACTCCTTACTGCACAGGCCAGGCTATACAGCAAACGATTAGCTGAGTACACTAATCTGCTGCCTGTGAAATATGTTAGTATCAGCAGAGGAGCAGAAGAAAGATTTTCAGCCAGAAGCAACCCGCTCGAGGGAGAGGTGATGTCAAGCAAGACAATCTATGAAGCAAAACCTTCAGTCATTTGCATTATTTTGGGAATTTACATCTAAGGCGCCATTTAACTTGCATGCAAACAAAAAACCCTTCACTGAACGGGTGAATTTATGAAGAAATTCTGAATTTTTTCATTTTTAAAATGTTTTTCCCCAAAATCAAAGATACTGTAACTGTTATTAGAACTGTCCATTTTCCTTTCCTTATATTGTTATATAACATCTACCACTCAGCAACAAATACTACCAGTTCCCACGAATCTTTTGTTATGATGTGCAGATGTAAGGCCTGAACTACAATTGCTTTTGTGCTTGACATGCTCAGATGAGAATTTCCAACTTTCAAAGAAACAAAAGTAGGTCCATAAAGAAAGTATATGTATTCCCTGCAAAGCTTTTTCATGAAAAAAATAAGAGAAAAGTCTGCTGGGGGAGGATTATGTGTTAAATCTGAAGATCTTCCCCAACATGCAAAGTACTTCACCCAGAAATCAACTTCAGTTATCATAAAAAGTGTTGTAGCTCTTTGTACTCTAATTCCAGTCATTAACTGAAAACCTTTACAACCCGAAAGCTTTACAAGAATTTAACAATTAATGTAACTCTATAGAGTCACTTGATTTAAAACATGTCCTGAAAAGTAAGCAATTAGTCAGCACTTCTAGGAGGCACTTAAAATTCCCTTTGTGGTGAACAATACATCTGGAAGTGAGAAAAGCCAGTTCATTTTGATAGTGCTTCTCATGAAGAAAGCTGATCAAGTTGTCTAAAGGGTAATTTTTGGGGAACTGTAACAATGATAATGAAGTCTCTTCCCTGAGGACGAAAGGGCTGTAGAAATGAAAGAAAAAAATACCAAGAAAAGAGCAGTAAAAAAATACAATACTGCATTTTCAAGCAGTACTTGCTCAAGAATCTGAATAGATATGACTTTTTTTTTTTTTTCCATCTTGAGCGCTGAAGTAGAAAAACCTCTTTTCCACTTGCTCAATTTTCATGTGTGCAGTTCCTAAATCTGGTGCTCTCCTGCACTTGGTGGTCTAACACCTGGTCTTCCCCTGGCAAAAAGTCAACATTAAAGTGTCAGAATATGTGTTATTCCCAGCTGCTGATCTTATTAAGAGGGTCTCATGTTTAACACAGGTCAGGAATAAGCAGTTTCAGAAAGGATGACTAGGACCGAGAAGCCTTCCTGAAACTGCCCTGAATGCTCCTGGCTCACTTCAAATGAAGGCTGAATAAGCACCCCATTCCCTTCCTCTTCATCTGAGGTCCCTTCTCCTCTCTCCTGGTACACACACAATATTTTATTGAGTATCAAGACAACTAAAATAGAAAAAAGTAAAGTAAGTTGTAGTGTATGAACACGAGAAATGAGAAGCTCAAACCTCAAAACGGCCAGTAGGAGATGGCCAGTAAGAGGAGTCTAGACATTTTAGATTCTGATGGCTTCCTAGAGAAAAACACCAGAGTAAAAATTAGACTTGGCTGCTGTGTTTCAGTTACCAACTGAGAAGTATTTTCCATTAGTAAATGTATTGCATTTCTCATTATTGATAACAGACATGGGAACCAAGTCCAACTTCTACTCCAGTATTTCAGTTATATGTATAACCTCACACACAATTAACAGATGGGTTTGGCAGTGGTAGCAAAGGCTACCCAACCAGTTATTCTTTAACCACCACTACTGTTGCTGTAACATGCTCTGAAAGAGTCCGATCATATTCCTCTGAACTATCACAACAGCACTGAGTAGTGACCTTCAGAAAACGGCCATTGAGTATCCTACAACAGACAGGTTGTTAAAAAGACCAGAGCATTGGTGAAACATTTCATTTTTTCTACATGGGACACTGCCAAGAAAATGCATTATTCATGACTACATACTTGTGCTAGCTTATACTGTTCTTAACATTTCATTTCAAAGTAGGTATTCTCATGTTTTCAGTAAGATAGATACATATAATAAATATATGTGTACACACAAACACAGAACAGTCGAGTAGTTTGTACTTAAATCAACTTGATCATGAAATACTTGATGTATCCTACTTGAGATCAACTACATTTGACAAGTAAACTTTCATGAAAAATTGAACTTGTGGGTAATGATGACCTTAGTGTAAATTTTGCTGCTAAATCATTTCTTTTCATGAATTGCAAGAGTTTATAAAACTGTATCTGGAATAACGATCAACTGAGCATAACAGGAGACAGATTAGACTGGAGGAAAATGACAGGGGTTTTGCTTTTCCAAGTTTTAGATTTTATTAACTGTTCTTAGATCCTTTTATGTCTTATTCCTACCACTGTCTGCCAGGCAACAGTGTGAAACCAAAAGACATTTACAGGGCTAAAAAAATGTAAATATTAGTGAAAGAAGCATGCATACAAGAACAGTTTGGAGATTTTATTTTTTTTTATTTTTTTTTTAAATATCTGTGTGCTGATGCCACTCTTCCACCTATGTTTCAAGCTTTGGAGGAAGTTCTAAAATGTAACCAGATTTATTATAAGCTGAGAGGTTTTCTGTCTTAAAGCTGCATAAGAGAATTGCAATTTTTGCAACTGCAATACAGTAAGACAGAAAGCGGATATTGTATTACCTTCCTAAAACATACCCTTCATATAACAACTTAGCAAGTGACCTCTACAAAGATTTAGAAGGAAAAAAAAATATTTTGTCCTTCAATTACAGTTTTTGGAGGGTTTTTTTGTTTTGGTTGGGGTTTTTTGTTTGGTTTGTGGAGCGGGGGGGTTAGTGTTTGGATTTTTTGTTTGAGTTGTTTTGTTTTAAATCTAGGCATATTGAAGTGTTTACTCCTACTGCTTTAACAGATCATCAGTATGGAAAAAGTTATGAGTTCACGTTACCTTTGATCTATTTCATTTTTCTTCTTGTAGTTTCCTCTTCATGTAAAGTATTATGAAAGAGTGCAAGAGTACACAATTGTCTAGTTTTGATCACTGAGCATGTTACTATGCGTATTTGGAAAATACAAATATTCTTCTAAAAAAGACCAACTGGCTTGACGACAGTGCATTATTCCTAACTAATGAGAATTCTCTCTCTCTCTGGCTACAAGCCAAATCAAAAACACTTTGATTGTGTTTTTCCTCCCTTTTCTCTCTCAGTTTTGGGATGCTGGGTGGAAGGGGCACGAGCGTTACATCTTTTCTTGCATTCTTGAATGGTTTTAGAATCTAATAAGATAAAACTAATGCTATCATTGGCTCCAATTTGTAAGTTGTAAAGAGATAGGAAAAGCATAAATCCATCCTTTCGTTATTTCCAAAGCTGGAAATACAAGTAATGCAAAAGAAACATCTTTCCTGTTTATATGTTGTCAAAGGCCTATTGAAACTGTGGAAGAAAATATTCAAGATATGCTATTTTGATGAAGTTCATGAAAGAAACCATGTTTTACAAAGAGACTTTCTTCTTTCGGAGGAAAAGACCCAAACATGCAAGTTGAACAAATTATAACGCAAAGAAGCTGCAAGCGGCTAAAACAGCCCTCATCTTTCCGAAGAAACAATGCATTGATTTCTCCTCCCAAAAAGTTGACTGAAAAAAAAAAATATGTGAAATGGCAGCACAACAGATTCATTTTCTTGCTTGTTCAGGAAAAAAAGATAGGATAAATAAGATCTATACTACAGATAAAAAAAAAAAAATAACCCTACCAAAAGATTACACAGCATCAAGGATATTCCATTAGTCTTCCGCTTTGGGAGACCAGTGTCTTTATCACAGATGACTACCTATGGGGTAACCTCAAGCTAGCCATTTATGTAACATCACCAAAGCCTCCACTGAATTTAGCATTTCTGGCAACCACAGCTTTGTCCCAAGAACAGAACAAAAATATTAAAATGTAAGTCACATCCATGGACTGAAATGAGAGCTGAGAAGAAGAATTAGACTTGTTCTAGAATGGGCTAAGCCAAAACACAGGACTTTTTAAAACAAAAGTTCCCTGAAGGGTGGGGAGAGGAACCCTTCTGTAAATTTTCTGGTTAAGTGCTAAAACATGTTTCAAATTGTTATTAATACAGTGTATTGATTTCTCTCATTTCTACTGCTGTTTCAATAAAGCATAAATATCAACAATGAACAAAGCTCCAAAAATCTCCGCTACTTGAAAGGCACAAACCTGTCCGCAGGCAGCTGATAGCCCTTCAAGCAGATTATATCGGATTTTACATTAGAACTTCTCCATTTCTGTTCATCTTCCGCCCTACTGCCAAAGTAAGTTTCTAGTATTTTTGAAATGTCTGATGATTCCTAGTTGTTCACAAACCAATATTAATGCAATTTCAGAAGTGCAAATTACTTTCAAATCACACTAATAGAAAGAGAAGCAAATAATGCAAAACGGCTTAGGATAACTTCGATAACAGTATCATCACTTATTTAAAATCATTCAACAAACAAGAAGTAGCAGAAAATTTAATATTTGTAATTATTTTGTTTTAATAAAGACTTACCCTCTTGCAGGATCTAAGGCAATTGCTCTGGGTTGATCCAATTCTTGCCAAAACAGAACTTTTCTCAGTGATCCATCTAAATTAGAAACTTCAATCCGATTTGTTTCAGAATCTGTCCAGTATAATTTCTCTCCCAGCCAGTCACATGCCAGCCCATCAGGTGACAGAAGTCCAGAAATGACCACATTTTGTACACTCCCAGATTTATTGAATTCTGTTCGTTTAATGGCTTCTTCACTTACATCACTCCAGTATATCAACCCCTTTACAAACACGAAGTCCACTGCTGCTGCGTCCTCTAAGCCACCCACAATTACCGTGGCGTTCTCCTTCCCGTTTGCAGCATCCACCAGTCGTAGATCACGTCGGTTCGCGTACAGCAACAGCGGGGCAGCTTTAAATGGGAGAAATAAGGGGTGGGGGGACAGACAGATGCATTAACACCATTCACATTAAGTATAACTTGCAGTATGATGGTGCATTGGGCCATAACTAGTAATTTGAGAAATATTAAAAAAATAAAGGTGGAGGGAACATTTTGAAGTTTGACTAAAAAGCACCAACTAAAAGCCTTTCAACAGTGCTACAACTCAAGATGGTAACTTCATAATGGGCAGCTCATTATTCTGGGCTGTGCATTATTAAAATAAGATTAAAGAAGGGAAAGAACAAAGAAACAGGAGTTTTGAAGTGCCTAAATGACACTGTTCTGTAAAGAAGGATACTTAAATAAGAATCTGAAAGACAAGGGTAAAGCAGTTTTCTAAGCACTCACTGCTGGCCCACCTGAGCAAAGATTCATTTTATTTTTTAGAATTTAGTAATATACACCCCACTTCTACAAAAGCATAATTCATGTCAAGCTATCAAAGCCACCTGTGTGTTGATACTCTCCAAAATTATATATCTCGGACATTTTACATATAATACATAAAAATACAAAACTCATTGCACAGCATAAGATGAATGTTGTTTTAGAGTGTTGACATCGGTATGAGGAGGTAGGGAGAAAAATAAATGTGCAGGAATGGATAACACTGAGTTCTGTCAAACTCGGCTCTACCACTCCTGCTTAGTTGTCTAGCACAAAGCCTTTATTTTATATGCTTTATTTGCTTACTCTATCGATTTGCACGGTCTGTGTATTTTTCATACACAACACCCAAGATGACTAACGAAAAGTAGTAACCATTAAAACAGATAGTTTCTTAAATGTAATACGGCTGTTTAATTGTCCTTAACCACAAGCTATACATAACATTATGAAAATTCCAGCCTCATTCCTACTTCAATAAAAGGTTAAAAAAAATACTACAATTGTATAAAGCAGACATTCACATGCTTTTAAACGCACTACCAGAAAACATTTCTACCTTTCCCTGTGTTTACTCAGGCACTGCAGCAACAGAGCTGTACAGCAGCATTTAGATACATACTATGATTGGCATACTAAATGCTCCTCTACCTGTCACCACACGAATTTAACAAAAATCTTGCAGATTTATTCATCAGCATAGGTGGGCACTTTAAAATTCTAGCAGGATATATGTCCTGAACGAAAGGCCTACATTTATAGAACCAAAGTTTGCATGGTTGAATAATGCCAAGGGCTACACTGCCAGAAAAGATACAGTTCCTTGTATGAGAAACTCACACTGAAATTAGAAATACTAACACACACTTCAGAAAATTCAAAAGCTAGTTTCCACAATCAGACCACTCCCCTCATTACCACAAAACTGTTTATCAAAGACACTGCCACATGCGTATTGGGAGAAGCTGAAGGAACTAAGAAGTTCCTTAATCTACCTCCAAATAACCAAGTTCTGCTATGTATGTTTGGAAGCTTTTTACTTTCTTCCTTTAAAAAACCCAAACAAACAAAACAAAAAAACCACAAACAAACAAACAAAAAACCCAAACCCAAACCCTAAATTGTTTAGGCCGTCATCCTAATTTTAGAAACACTGAGTATAAATTGATTTATGACAATCTTTAGATAGAAAGTTACCGAAATAGGGGGAGGGAGGAAGCTTTGTTGTTTTTAATAATGCTAAATTTTTATTCCTCCCTCCAGAAAGCAAGTTTTTATTGTGCAGCAAAACATTCAGTTTAGAGATTCTATTTCCATGGAGAGGGGGTAGACTTCTTTAAAACAGAAAGCAGAATCCTTATATTAAGTAGGTTTATTACCTCACTTTGCTATCTCCTTCCCTTCCTTGCATAATTTCCCACCCCCTAAAAATTTAAAATTAATTACAGTAGAGTTTCTTGAAGTGCAGGTTGCTTATGATGACTGCATTTTTCAGAAAAAAGTATTCAATAAACAAAGTGGTATAAAAATAGATATGCAATAAAACCCTCTATTTTTTAAAGCCTGCATACAATTGTAACCTGAAAAATCTAGTTAATAGCCAGCTCAATGTCATCTAGCACCATAGGAAAGTGTGCAGCCAACTGGCAGAGTGCTCTCTAATAAGACAGCATGCCCAGCATTTGGAAAAAAGGTAAATCCACGCACAAATGAGTACAGGTTCCATTATTATGTGCAACACAGAGCAAGAGTACCCATGCACACAGTATGCACTGGATTGGAACACCAGGCATGTCAAGTGTAATCACTGAGGCCTGAAGGCACCGCTGAGCCTAACACAACCGCGTTGCATAGGTTATTCACTCCTTGCTGGAGCTCAGATCTGGCCGAGGAAGGACTGGAGAAAGCGTCCTTTTCATGAATGATACAAGTTATTTGAATGACGGCTTAGAAGAAACACAGCTACACTTACAATGTGTACTTTCATGCAGATTGATTCAAAGCCGCAACTTATAACACATTCTGCAGGGCTGGCAGATGAGGATATTAAGCTTTCCAATTTGTTGCGACATTCAGGAATGAAGCATGCATCACCAAAATAATAAAAACCAGGTTTGTTCCCCCACCCCCTCCAACCCTTCCCAGAAAACACCAAAGCTTCAATATCCTATAAAACCCAATTACTGAAGTTATCAGCATTAGTACCTAGGATCATCTTTGCCATTTACTTGACTCAAACAGCAATGCTAAAAGAAAAATTGTGGCAGAAGAGCTCATCCTGCCCCATCCTGCCCCATATAACTCACTTTAAAAGAAGTACAGGACACTGAAAAGATGGCTTTCTTGAATAATGCAGTTATGAACTACACTAATAGCCTAAAGGAAGAAGTCCAAGAGAAACTCCTTTCAAAGCTAGGCAACTATTTCACAGTTTAAGTTATAATGGGACAAAGAGATATAACTCAGATTTTTTTTTTTTAAGTAGTCAAAGCTGAACTCTTTATATGTTTCTATTTCCCTTTCTATAGGCATCATAAAAATACATATTTTGACTGCAACAAACTATAATACATTGAAGAGAAGTACACATTTTTAGAAGTAAAAGAAAAAAAACAGCCATCTTGGTAATATTCACTACTGTTTCAACTGTTGATTTCCAAGTCCTCTGTCACCTGAGAGGTCTACATGTAGTTTATTTGTCTAATTAAAGTACCCAATACAGAGTAAAAGCTATGCTTAATTATAAAATAAGCTTTTTTGTATCTGCCAGCAGGAACAAACATTTGCTTAGAGAACACAAAAGTTACAAAAACTAAAGTTTAACACATTTGAACTGCAACAAAAATAATTTAAATCATAAGAAACTCCTGCCAATAGTGGGTCACTGAGCCTAACTGCTTCTTAACTCCAGTATTTACATAACATCTTCCCTAAGCTTACCACATTCAATATTAAAATCCAGCCCACTGCCTTTTTTGACCTACCTTTACAACTAGAATTCTACATCAGCATCCTTCTCCTCACCACCGAACTTCAGTTCTTGTATTTCTCTTGGTTACAGCTCTCTGTCTCTCTCCCTAGCACACTGAAAGTTGCTAATACCCAAGATACTTAAGTCTGGTTTCCCTAACACTTGTTTACTTAAGTCTTGCTTTGTACATCTGATTTGTGAGCATCTGATACTGGCTTAAAATGCTGCAGCCCACAGGATGCAAAGCGATGAACCAACATAAAAAGATCACTTAACCAACTAAAAATGTTTTTCAATTTCTTTGGTGTTTAAGTGGCTACTTTAAGCTGTCAGAATTTGTCCCACTTTTCTTTAAGTAGTCCAGAGGCCTTTTCCACAAGTTCCTGCTTGCTTTCTTTCCACTTTCAATGATCCATGACACCTCTGGGTGGCATGAGGTCAGTGTTACCTTCAACATGCTCATTCTCTTTCACTGACGTGGAATTTAGCCTGGTTAAAGCAATTAGCACCGTCTCATTTTCCCCAAACTCTTTTTTCTCATTTCCAACCCCCAGCAATGCTGTTCTACCCCCTCACTTAGTTAAGGGCCCCTCCCCAAGCTGATTCAAATCATTACATCAGTGAAAGGTTTGACCGGGTTAGCAAGTTGAATCGACTCAAGAAGTGGTCCAGCAAACTCCAAAACTAACATAAGGCAAGCAGCAGGGACTTGGAAGGGGGAGCAGCTCTCCCCCCTTTCACTGGCAGCCTGCTAGATCTACTCAACATGCAACTGCAGCCACATGCTTTCTCCTCAGCTCCACTTTCAGCTGTCGGTTCCCAACCTCTCTTTTGCGTTGGCACTAGCACTCGTCCCATACCACAGCAAGACAACGCAGGGAGCTAAACCAGCAGAAGGCTACCATGCCCTCCCTGCACCTGCCAAAAAAGAAGTTTTTAGCCAGCCATCATCCAGAAACAGTTCAGAACAAAATCAGATAAACATAAGTACTATTACAGCAGGGAATGGGAGAACTGCATCAGCTTTGACAAATTAGTTGAACCAGTTGCTTGTGAACCTCCAATTTAGGAACAGGACCTGCCACACTAGCGGTGGCCACCATAAGTTGTGGCAACCTGCGCCAGAATCCCACTGTGGCCCAGCCAGTAATACTGGGCAACCGCTCACATTGTGGAAAGAAACATCCATGCAGGAGTCCACTGGTAAGAAACCCATGGATTGTTACATTGGAAGATGATGTCATTGAGCTGGGAAGAGAAAACTCCCCATCTTCTAAAAGTCTTGCTGAAGAATGCTGAGCATCTAAAGGTGAATTGGTGCTGCCAAGCACACTGCCACGAGGATGGCAATCATCAGCACTGGAAAAGAGGAGATGCAGTAATGAGACGTGCCAAGCAAATACACACTGTCCTGGATGAGGCAGAGTAAGCATGAAGGATTTGCCAGATGCCTTGATGGAATGACACGCACCCACATTCTACCCACAAGAGAAGGAAAAGCACATATTGGGGCCAGTTCTGTTTAATATCTTTATCAATGATCAGGACGAGGGGATCAAGCGCACCCTCAGTAAGTTTGCAGACAACACCAAGTTGGGCAGGAGTGTTGATCTGCTTGAAGGTAGGAAGGCTCTACAGAGGAATCTGGACAGGCTGGATTGATGGGCCGAGGCCAGTTGTATGAGGTTCAACAAGGCTAAGTGCTAGGTACTGCACTTGGGTCATAACAACCCCATGCAACGCTACAGGCTTGGGGATGAGTGGCTGGAAAGCTGCCCAGTGGAAAAGTACCTGGGGGTGTTGGTCAACAGCTGAATATGAGCCAGCAGCGTGCCCAGGTGGCCAAGAAGGCCAACGGCATCNGGCTGAGGGACCTGGGGTTGTTTAGTCTGCAGAAAAGGAGGCTGAGGGGAGACCTTATCGCTCTCTGCAACTACCTGAAAGGAGGTTGTAGCGAGGTGGGTGTTGGTCTCTTCTCCCAAGTAACAAGTGATAGGACAATAGGAAATGGCCTCAAGTTGTGCCAGGGGAGGTTTAGATCGGATGTTAGGAAAAATGTCTTCACCGAAAGGGTTGTCAAGCATTGGAACAGGCTGCCCAGGGAAGTGGTTAAGTCACCATCCCTGGAGGTATTTAAAAGACATGTAGATGTGGCCCTTAGTGACATGGTTCAGTGGTGGACTTGGCAGTGCTAGATTACAGTTGGACTCGATGATCTTAAAGGTCTTTTCCAACCTAAACAATTCTATGATTCTATGAAATGGGCATAGATAACCAGCAAAGAGCATTAATTGCAACCTCCTCAAAACCATTCTATACACAAAACTCCTTGTATGTAATACAATCCTCCCCACTCCCAAGATGTCCCACAGAGAGCCAACATAAGAACATAAGAAAAACTCTCCTTGACAAACACAAGGGTCATGGTACAGTCAGTTGTGAGGACTCTCCCTTTACCCCCCAGGTTTCGGATTTCTTTACCTCTGCTTATGCGTACAAGAAATTCTGTATATTTGTATTTTTCATTGCTCAGTTTGGAGGAGCAAGAAGGAAAAGATCTGTCAACAGTTTTGACTTTTGGTTCCTACCCCCTGTGTGGGAGCAGAGGTAGAGCTGCAGTAAGAACTTGGACTTTGTCAGTCTTTGGAAAAATGTAAATGAATGGCATGTTTGTAGTAAATTAGTGTTGTCATGGACAGTAGCATTGGGAATAAAAGCCTGGGAGACTTGTATCAAATCAGAAGAGAGGCAAGTTGCAAATGAAAATAAACTTCCCTAAAAGCAGGGACCCAGCCTCAATAAACTTATACAGAGTTGGTTTATATTTTCAAACAAACAAAAAAACCACTGGCAAATACATAAGAGTTTCAGCACAGCAAGCAGCAGGCCAGGATTTTGCACCAAGTGCTCCATCACAGCACCTTTCCTGATTAATTCTACACAGTTGTTTTTACACAAACAAATGAACCAACATACCAGTAGCCCCCATTCCACCTTCACTGTGAACGGAAGAGCTCTCTTCTCTCTGAACCTCCTTGTTCTCACAAACATATCTGCAGGACACAGCAGGTACCCAGGACTTTAGTAAACAAGCATGAGGCAGCCCAAGCTTGTCAGAGAGGACCTTTTCTCCCCTTTTCAGCTAACATAAAGCATATTCCACATGCTAAAGCCACCCAAGGGCTGTTCAGATGGCAACTCAAAAGGTCACAGGAACAGTCAGGCTTGCCAGTGAACGAGATGAGTAAAAACATCAGTGCAAAAGCAAAGACACCAAGCAGCAACAATGGCACTTGGATTCTGCGCCAAGCCTCTACTGTTAGTTTTGCAGGCCTTTGGCCAGACAGGAGCTGTGGAGACCAAGATATCCTGCAAGACTAGCTGGTACAAAGGCAGTAAGTCATCCTTTAGCCTGCTGAATAACAGCAAAAAAATTCTCTTACTAAAGAGCTAGACGGATGGAGGCAAGAGAATGAGAGGAGGGAAAAAATGAGTACAGGGAAGGATAGAAATACCAAGTCCAGGCATAAGAAGTCAACAGATCTGGCAGAGTACAGCAAAAGCAGACATCACAGGCAAATAACTTTCTGAATGGCAGACATTGCCCATCAAATCATCATATTGGCAACAGAGCTATAGAGCCAGCAATTGACGATTTCCAAATCATCACAGTATGTCTCTTCTCAGTGTTAGGTAGCATACTCACACTGATCCACTGTCTTAGCAAGGGAAAGGTGACTTGGCTCATCTTCCTGTAACATTGACTCTCCTACTCTGAAGTTGTTTCCATTGCACTCTCATGGGGATAAAACACACCACTTCGACTGGCACTTGACATCTTTATAACTTAATATGCTGAATCTACCTCGCTGACAACAGCCTAGGATGAGCAGAGAGCTATGCTCCCTGGTCAGGCATCTGCTTGCAGCTGCATTGCCATATAACACTACCACCTTCTTCCATTACCCTGCTGCTTACAAGAGGGAGCCACAAAGTGACAAGAACATAAAGGTGACCTGGCAGCAGCACAGCACACCTTCCCAGGCCAGCAGCAGACTCTGGAAAGCAGGAAGGCTCAAAGGGACGTGTGACCAAGTAGCACCATGATCCATATTAATGTCTGCAGAACCTCAACATTACACGTCCCATTTCCTCAGGTGTCCTCATAACCTTCCTTCAACACTCTCCCAGTTTCTCAAACAGTTGTCAGAATAACACACAGCGCTGCAGATTAAGTCATACCAGTTCCACGCATATTGGCAATACTTTCCTAGTTCTACTGGAAACACCCATGCTTAAACAGACACAATCTGTTTAATGAAAAAGTTAGTATGCATGTAGACTGCTGCAAAGTATCTCCTGTCTGCAAGGTATGTTTCTGACAGTTCTCCCGAGCATGCACCTTTGCTCATGCGGAAAAAGAAATCTTGTTTTGCTATACTGCACCAATTAGAGTCCCACATCTGAATAGGGATGATATTTTGCAATCCAAACTTGAAGCCATATGATGACAGATAAGACGACCTGGTCACACTGAAACAAAACACTACCCTTCACACCTTCTGGCATCATAATTTCCTACAGAGCTTCTAACAGTAAGAAAACAAACCAAAAGCCTCTATCATATCCCTTGTGAAGCTGTTGAAAGACTGTGCATTGCTTAAGTTCCTCCACTGAATTAGAGCACCAAGACACAATGTTGTGATGCTGTCACAGAGGCAGCCCATTTCCCAATGCCTAGGAAGGCTAAAGGCTGCAAGATACATCTTGTACACCCTGGCAAGCTGAGGCGGGAATGCTCCGAAGTTTGTTGCTACACTGGAGAGATCACAGTTCATGAGCTGCTCCAGCCTGGACAGCACACATGTTTGGGGGGTGCACATCCTGTCAAGAGTGGCCTGGGAGCGTTTGCCCTCAATCACCACTTGCCTCCACAGCTGGAGGACCCTAGTTATACTGGCAGACACCATGTGGGAACAGTCCCAGCCAAGGGATTTCACCCAGATTGCTAATAGTTCCACGTGGATCAAAAAAATGCACACCCTGAGCAGCAGCACACTGGTTTACCTTCCAACTAACAAAGCCTTTTTCCACATTGACAAGAAGTTCACAGGCACCGAGCTACTCTTAGATAACTTTCAGCAATTTATCCAAGCTGGCATGCTTAGTACTTAAAAAATATTTCTGAAGTCTGTCAGTTAGTCTCATCATGTAAAAAACTAAACAAAACAACTCTTACTTATTCTATTTTGTGGTTGGGGTTTTTTGTTTGTTTAGATTTTTGAAGCACTATCAGGAAGTTGCTGTAAAGCTTGAACATAGAATTTAGCAAAAAAGACTCCAACTGGAGGACAGAATGACCCATAAACCAGAAAAACTTACGAGCACTGACGACTACACCACAAAAGTAAGTGACAGCCCTCAGCTGGAACATAATAGTGGGACAGATTTGGGGCAGAGAGGGTGGGAGGAGCAGCAGTACTGCCTCGAAGGCTTATCACATTTTCATCCCCACTTCTCTGCAATTCTTCAACAAAGAACGTATCAGCTACCCAGTGACTCCTTTGTAGCATACTTTCCAGACCAAGCTTGGTGAATGGCATCCTTGTCAGTTCATCCATCATTACAAATATTAAGAATAAAATAAACCATACTTTCAAGTAGTAAAACAATTTCACAGATTTTGTTTCTCATGCAGGTAAAATACTTCCTTCAAGACAAGACAGCATCAACAATTTTGCAAAAATATGAAGGATTCACACTGAACTAGAAAATAATTTTATAAGAAAATTGAAAGAAAATACTCACAGTGCAAGTTTAAAACAACTTTCCATCAGCCAAAGGGAAAAAAGTTCTCAAACCAAAATTACACTTTAAACAGTCAAATTCTTAAGACTATTAAGTTTACAACAGATTAATATAGTAAATAACAATTCCAGTTCAAATGAACAGTTAGGGACTGTTTTTAAAGGATAAGGAAAGATGTGCACAAAACTTGAAGAATTTTGAAAGTTATTGCACATTTGATTTTTTTTGGAAACACAGTTGGACCTACGTGATTTATTTTATTTTTTTAACTCTCAAAAACACTCACATCCCAGCACTACTAATGTCAGATCTTCAACAGGATTACATTAGATGTAGTGACACATGGGGGAAAAAAAAAAAACAACAACAAAAGCAAAAAAACAAACCAAAACAAACACACATGCAGGGTCCCTTGAACAAGGTGAACAATCTGGTCTTTTTCATATTGAATATGACTCATTTCTGGTAATCCAAAAGAAAAACAAGCCATAAACACAAAACCACCCAACCTGGAATTATTTTACTTATGAATTTTACCATTACCTACAGGGTAAAGGCTAGCTGTTAAGCCTCAGTTAAGTTTCTGAGTTGTTAGAACACCAGTGCATTTTCCAAATGGACACAATAAGAGTCGCTACAAGGTTTACAAATTCCTACTCTTCTATTATTAATATTCCTACGCTATTAATCCATGTGTGGACAAGAGGATTCTTGGATTTCCACAGTGCTAACATTTTAATTAACGCTAATCCTATGAGTACAAGCAACAGTTTTATTCACTGCTTTGACAGAACAACAAAGGAAAAACACCCGAAATGCTATGACACCTGATGTTTCTGTTACCTTCCACATACTCTTAACTTCCAGAATTCAAGCAAACACACCGGCCACCTTCCAGAAGGCTGAACTCTTTGACAATGGACAGGAGAGAATGCTTATTATTGAGGAGTTCTGGAAGCATAAGCAGTTTTAAAAAAAAAAAACAAAACAAAACAAACCCAAAACATACTATGTTTTTCCTCTGAGAACAGATAGGGCAGGGGGGAGTAAGAGGAAAAATATAAAGGAGAAAATTACATTTCAGTATCATAGAGAAGGAAAACAAACGATTTTTGATTAAGCAAAATTATATAGCTAGTTGATTAAGATTTTCTGTCTCAAATATGATTACTTTTCAAATCTGACATCAAGAGCTCACACATGGCCCTCATAAACAGAATTAAAACTATAATCCCATTTCTGCCACATTGACTATATCACGAGGGAGTAATTCTATTTAGGTAATGTGATCCTGTAACAAGATACTAAAAAAATCTGTACGAATGTTGCCATTTTCCATGTCTGTTTATATTAAAAACATTTTCTTATTGTTCTCTCTGTATAAATAATGAAGCTCAGAAAGCATTCCATCGTTTAAACTGACATGCTTCTTTCTCCAAATAGTTTATAACACTTTGCAAAGGATACAAAGTATTACTAGCTAAGCCATCACTTGTTTTAACCTTCACTTTGAACGGTATGTTCTTATTATAAATCAAATGGGAAAAGGTATTACAGTATTCTCATTCTATTATAGACTGGTAGGTTTGACTCCATTTCAAAACTGGTGGGGGACTGTGCCAGTTACATTGAAATAAAAAAGGTCTGTAGCAAGATAAATACCAGGAGACAAAAAACACACCCTATTTTCATAACTGTCTCACAGAAGAACATAAGGAAAAGGAGAAACGATGACAAGCTCATTTCTACTTGCGAACACCATTACTGTTCAGACCAAGTTCTGTCCACGTGGAGCAAATATCAAGCCTGTTCACAGTGTTAATCTCTCGCCATAAATATTTATAAACTACAAGAATATCTACAGAGCTTAATGAAGGCTCTCTATGTCAGCTTGCCTGCCAAATATATAAATAGAAAAAAGTTACTTAATATTTAGGGTGTCAATACCCAGCATTTATGTACAATCCATTAAAAGTGCAATGCTTTCCCCTTCCAAGCCTTGGACAATTACCACAAAAGAATGACACAGCTTCTTTGTTTAGAGCGCTGCGTATTCTGTAACTCTGCAAGTGGTATACTCTGAAATTACACGAGTGAGGTGTAGTTTGAAAAAATAAAGGTTATTATTAGAGACTGTATTTCTTTTACCAAACAGCAATTACCCTCTAGAAGACCCATCACTACAAAGCGCTCGGCACAGAAGAAGTGGAAGTACTCACTGAATGCTCATCCTAAACCTCATGTCCACACACCAACAGTCACCCTTGGTGAGCCATGCCATTTAGGTTCAAGGGCTCAACTTTTAAGCAAGCAATGCCAGCTGCTTTAGACGAACGTGAACAGACCATCCCTGAAGTCTGCAAGGCAGTTGCATCCCCCAATGTCTTTCTAAGCAACTTATTGTCTTTCTAAGCAACTTATATCGCTTACCGGTAAAAGTACATCTGTGGGAAATTCCTTACCAACATAAATTCTGCTTCAGTGGCAACAACTGCCTTCAAAGTACACATGGCCCTCACATGCCATCAAAGAAGTGGGTGGCAGCAAAGAATTTCACCAGCCACGTGTAGTTTACTAACCAAATCTCTCTCGGGTGAGCTGGCTGAAGCATGAGGGATCCCCAGCAGGAGAACTGGGAGAGGAGCCGAGCACGCTCCCAGGCACGGCAGAGCCACCAGCTCAGCCAGAAGCAGGAGCATGCAACAAAGCTTTAGTAACAACCACGTTTCTGGTGCCACTCAACAATAACATGTACCCCTCCCTACAGTACAAGTAAGCGGACTCTTTTGAAGAAGCCACCAGCAAAGCAAACCAGGTATTTAGCATTTCATAGGAAATTAATGAGGTTAAATATGCTGGGGACAAAGAATATAGTGTTTAAGTCTGCAGAATGGCTGCCAGAGGAGATGAATGGTGACAGATCAGAAACTGAGACCTGTTTCTCCCTGTTTTCTACCCCACTCCTCAGAAGGAAAAAAAAAAATATTTGCTCCACTTGATTTGAACTAAAAAGTAAATCCTAAATTACATGCATTGCAGCAGATATTTTTGAAGCTGGCATTTTTGAGATGCGACATCATCATAAAGTTGGATTACAGATGTCCAAAGGAATCAGGTTTCTCCAGCTCCCAAAGGCAGAGAGTTTAAAAGGTTCCTATGCTCCAGATCCTGACCTATCTTACTGCAAAAAAAACCTCTACCCATTCTACACCTTCTAGCCCAATTCCTTACCTAGAACTCAGGGAATGCAGATGTAATCAATTCACTAGGGAAAAAGGAAACATGAATATAGTTAATGCCCCTCTAACCAGTATTGGTGTGAAACATGAACAAAGCTTTTCACCTGAATATCTTTATATAACTCCCACTGAAGGATCAAGCAGCCCATCATCTGCATACACCTCTGACCATATATACACAGCTTCACCCATATACCGAGAACTTCCCCATTTCAATACACCTTGCCAAAAATGCTACTTCACCTTACCTCAAAGACATAGCAAAAAATTCCACCAAACTTTTAAGTCGTAATTCTTAAGCTAAAGCAATCTGATGATAAGTGAACTATATCACAGAGATGCAATTGCAAAAACTATTAAAGTAATGGTGGATTTTGTAACACCTTAGATCACGCTAATTTTAGACTGTTCTATGGAGAGATGAAAGAGGAAAATGCATTGGAAATCACAGCAGACAAAGGCACACTGACTTCTGAGGAATCATACAATGAAAAAACATGACTAGAATATGGTTGATTCAAGCTTGGGTGAAGAAATAGACCATGATGATTACAAAAAAAAAAAGATATTTCCAAGTGTCATTGTCAAAACTTAAGTATTGTACAGTCCCAGGTGAAGAGACCCTTTGCCTGAAGGCAAAAACATAGCTCCAGTTGGAAACGCCACACTTCATCTCCAACCTGAGTGCTTCAAAAGTAAAAAGCCTATTCCTTGTCCCTTTCTCTGACCTCTAGTAGAAAAATGCGTGCAAACACCTCCAGTCACAGCTTAGCAAGTCTTGAATATTAAGCTCTTCTAAACTACATGCAAACGAGTCTATCTAAAAAGATACAAAAAAGCAAAGATGATCTGTTTATCAAAAGCAAGTAACAACAGATTAAAACCAATTAAAACAGTTACAGTATTAAAACAGTAACAACAGATTAAAACAAACGCTCTTCTGAAAATGTAAGAGGGAAGCAGTGGTTTTAAAATGCCCATTACCAAACAGGCATTTTCATTTCTTCACTAACTGACCTTAAACACAGAGGTCTGCAACGTTCAGTATGTCTGCACAAACATCATTTATAAGATTCTTATTCAAACAAGAGCTTTATGCACTGTCTGCATGATCAGGGTTTAAAACCAAAACAAAGCACCAATTGCATGCTGACTGGAGAGTTATTTCTGGAAGAAAAGTAAGCCATGAATACTCGCAGAGGAAGAACTCTCTCTTTATCACTTATTAAAAAGTTGAAACCTCAGTTGCCCACTTACCTGTAGCTCCCTGACAGATGTGATGCCACTGCTATTGCCTCTTTGCAACTGCCAATTATCTAACAAGAGCCTGATTGGTTTCACAGCTGTCATGAAGAATACAGCAAAGCTGCCATGAAGCAGCTCTAACTCACTCCTCCATATACACACTCAGGGAGCAGCTTCAAGAAGCGCTGTTGACGGTCAGAGAGGAGGAAGCCCAATCCCCCAAATCAAACCAGGGTCCGAGAGGGGCGAGCAGAGACCAGACTGTGACGAGGGTCAAGAGGTTCCAGGAAAGTGACTCCTTTCTTCCACCAGCCAGAATATGGAAAAAAAAACACCAACCCCAAATGACAGAACCTCCACAGCAAGCTGTCTTGGCAGTAACTTCCTGCTTCTTAGAAATCCAAATACCTGCCCTGAAAACATCAGTAGGATCTGGCTTATCGCAGTCCTTGGACAACTTTGAAAGACAGGTGCCTTGCCCTGTGCATCCATTTCTGGCTAGTAACGGCCTGGTACTTCTTCACGTCCTTATTAGTTTACAGGGCACTGCACTTCCAGGTTACCAATTTTATTCTTTTCCAGATTGGTAAATGAGTCTACCATAGTTTCCTCAGACTAATGATTACAGTTCAGTTGTTGTAAACCTCTAATCATTTGATTTTTTTAAGTCAACGAGAACAGGGAGGTTAGTTCTGTAAGCTGAGAGTCCACAAACATACACTATTACATTTTCTGAGTTTCAGTCTCCAGCACTGTTGGCTTGGCATCCTTCACAGCATTGAATTCGCAAACCAAATAGCGAACTTCGTAACTTCATCTCTACTTTCATGTATAAACTTATTCATACTCATGCTGGCACTGCCTCTGCCTCATTAAGGAACTGCTGACACCTCTTCTGAACTGAACACATCTTATTCAAACCAATTCTACTTGCATAGATGTTGTTTATTAGGGAGGATGTATGCATTAAAATTTGATTTTTGTTTCTTCAGAGTTCAGCTGTTCCTGTTGTTTATCTCTATCTAAGGTAACAATTAGCCAGTAGAAAAATTACTATCATGTCACAAACAGAAGATTACGACTTCAGGTAGGTGATCAAACAGCAGGAGACCATGAACACAGAAGAAACAAAAATGCTGTTCGGATACAAATGTCCTTGGCAATAGACAAAGATGAGACACAAGAAAAGAAATGATAGTCCAGATAGTTTATAAACTGAACGTTTCTTCAAAGTGTCTTATTAAGCATCATCAAGTATACAAAAATTTGCAAAAGCGCACATCATTATTTTGAGATTAATTTGAAGAAACTACAGTGACAATATTATGTGACACTACATATGACAGCGATTTCTGTGCTGTCATTTGAACTAGGTTGAACAGCAAGTTAGAGCCAAACAAATGGTTTATTAAGAATGGGTACGATCGTTACTTGATAAAATGAACTAATCAAGAAACAGTTTCTCTCTATACTCCAGACACAACTTAACTTTTGAAAACTGGGGTTTAACAGCCACAATAGGCGTACAAAATGTTACACAGTCCATTTAAATAATTATACTTGTATCTTTGCAAACAGGATACAATATGGCAAACAGATGCATGGAGGGGGGGGGAGAGTATGGAGAAGAGGAAAATTTTTGTTTTCCAGAGCACTGAGCAACTGGAGACCAAGCAGTCACTTCAACCTAAACCACCTTTACACACACTAGTTTTGATGAATTTTCTAAATCAAAGTGTGGTTGATTAACTCTTAGCAATTAACCTCTTCTCCCATCTAGTATGAAAAAATAAGTAAACGGCAAAACGATGGACACAAACACCACAGGTGATTTCTTCCCAGAAAGACTGAACACAGAGAAATACTTATTGTAGTTAAGTTTACAGCATTAAAAGAAAAATCCTCGGTTTTCTCACCAATTATGCTTTGTAAGAGAAGAAATTTTATTGGAGAGAGGAAATGGAATAAAAATTCTCAGCTACTTAGACACCCCCTTGTAAGGCACTCGACTGTTGATTTAAAGCTGCATGAACATCGTGGCAGTTCACCAGTGAAACACAAACTTCTCAAGTCCCAGCGCAGAGCCAGCACAGCTGAGAGGAGCATTCATTCCTCTTCTCGCCAACTCCGCACTTCGCTACGAGGAGGCTTTCAGTGAAACGCCAGTTCCCGGGCACTTTCCAACCCCCCCCCAACGCTGAATACGTGAGACTCCGCGCTCCCCCCCACACCCGGCAGGATAAAACCCCACTCTCGGGGAGTGGAAACGAGAGGAGCCCGGCGACGGTAACAGCGGTATCAGCCTGACACTGGCGTGGCCGAGCGGCTGCCCCGAGAGCTGCCTGCCGCTCACGGCCAGCTGCAGGGTGCAGAGAGAGATGGGGGGGGGGCGTCTGGCGGTTTGGAGGGGCTTGTTTGTTTTTTTTTTTTTTTAAAAAAAACAAACTTGAAAACAATGGGGCGGGGAGAGAAGCGGCCGGTGGCTGCTGGCAGTGCGGGCTGCTCCCAAGCGCGACTCGGGGCGCCGGGCCGGGCCGGGCCGGCGGGGAAGTTGTCGGGGAGCCGGGGAGGCCGTGGCGGCGGCTGGGC
>VYZW01041488.1:28834-43434 GCA_013401315.1 Balaeniceps rex | reverse complement strand
GGAGCAACAGCGGAGCGGGGGGGACGGGACTACTTTCTGCCACAGCGCAGAGGCGGCGGCGGGAGCACAAAAGCGGCGGCCGCTCCTCCGCTAGGTGAAGGTGGCCGCGGCTCGGCCGGGCAGTGCGGGGCACCTCGGGGCCACCGGCTCCTTCCTCCTGCCTTGAGCGTTGTCCGCCAGCCCGCTGTCCGGGAGGAGCACGCTGGCACCTCTGAGGCGAAGGCTGCGGGGCCGGGCCGGCTGCGTTGGCCCCTCGGCCCTTCCCCGGGGCCCGGCTCTCGGGCCAGCCGCGGGCTCACGCTGGCTTTTAAATATTTATCGGCCTGTGCTGCCCCGCCGATTGAATTAGAAGCAAAACTTCGGGGAACGGGCTGTAACAGAGTATCGCTCGGGGGAAAATAAAAATTAAGCAATATGGTAAAATATAAATTAGAATTAATGACCCCAGTGTGAAGATTGAAGAGCAGTAATCTTAATCTCTCCCAGAATGGAGCTAGTGGGTGTTCCTTATCAGTAGGACTTGCTGCTTGGCTGATGTAATGGGGGGTGATTTATTTCCCAGCGCTTTTGGGGGTGGTTTGGGTTTTTGCCCCCCTTGCTGAACTAAATGTATGTAGTAAGCTGGGTTTGTGCTGCTTGGAGTAGTGGTTACAAATTAAAAAAAATGGATGGCCAAGGGGCTGTGTTTAAACATAACTAAGTCTTTTTTGCCTATTGCATCCATGTAAACACACCTTTTCTTTCTGAAGAAGCTAAAAAGTTATGATTTTGTAATACAGCCTCACTTAAAAAAAGCTTCCCTCCTTACCTGCTTTGTTCATTCCTAATAAACAATACAAAATGCAGCTTTCTTGCATTTCCCCTAGATTAGAAAACCCATGTCAGGATTTCTACAAGGAACATTAAGTCTAAATGTCTATGTTACATTCTCCTGCCCTCATAGAGTATGGCAGCTGGTTAGTAGGATAATGATATGAGGCAGAACAACTTAGAGCAAAATTTGAGATCCTTACATTCAGAAGCCTGTAGTATTTTCAGGATTATTAGAAACTTATGGAAACATTTAACTTTTAATTTCATATCTGTTGAACATTTATTTTCATAGCTTTTCTTGTGATTACAGTAGGAGATAACATCTGGGCCAGATTAAAGGCCCAGGCATTGTAGACTGACTCTTAACATCAGGCTTCTGGAGTCATATGATAATATCAGACTCTCAGCTTTTACTGGGGAAAACAAAACAAAAAAACAGCTTTTTATGAAAAGTATATTTCCAACCTTCATGGATGCAAAAAAACATTCTGAAAATGTAAACAATGTGACTCAACAGCAATACCTGCCTGAGGCCAGGTCTACGTTACAAAATGTTGTCCTTGACTCTCAGCCGGATGAAGTAGCCTCCTCCGTTACTGCGCTGTCAGCTGGGAGGATTGGCAAACTCAAGCAAGATCCACATGGATAGCGGAGCGGAAAGGCTTCCCATGCAGAAATGTACCTAGGCAGTAGATAACCCACATCTAACCCTGGTTGTCACCACTAGATTTTGCAGGAGCCAGCAGAAGGAGCGCACTGTTATATTTATTTTCACTGTTTAATTGGAATCAGAGAAGAAAAAAAGAGGTTTGTGGGTTTATTTGCCTCATACTGTACACTCATAATCTTGTGCAATCTGTGATTAACCTCTTATGAAGTACGGCAGATCTGTAATGAATTCTTCATATCTTAATCGCACAGTGCACAGCTGAGGAAAACCTCAAGCCTGAACCCCTGCATCACAGAAGACATTTCTTTACATGCCGTTCCCTCTCACATCTTATCTGCTTTGCTGGAAACACTCTGGTGTCTTGACTATATCCCTTGGGAGTCTGATCCCCTGCCTGGTTGCTCTTGCTCTTAAAGATGTCTTCCCTGCTGTCCAGGCTGACTCGTTTTATTTTTAGCTTTCGAACATTATATGCTATCACCCCTCACACTGGTGCATAATTCCAGCCCTTTCCTTTCCTGCTGGGATTTCCTCTGAGCCATTTAATGATTACTGGCTTCACCTCCCTCAGCCTAGCCCCTTTCCCCCACAGCCTGCATATTCCAGCCCAGGTTGCCTTTTTTGAACCCATTTTTCCATCAATACCTAGGATTCAAGACCAAACCTACGTAGTAACTGTTTCTCAGCTTTACTTCTAATTCATCCACGTAGAATTAACTCCATGGCAGGGGTTTTTACAAAGTAAAATAGAAGGCAAGATTACTGCACACAGAAAAGCCTCTGACAGGCAAGGTTTCTCTGAGATGATTATGTTCCTTTATTTGAGCTTAAAGTAAATGGGAGTGGAGAGGGAATGTCTCTTTTATTTCAGTAAGAAGCTCCCCGTGTTGGATACAGTTATTTTCATTAACCTTAGAAAGAGAAACCTCCGTTTGCCAGCTGAAATCCAGTCTGAGGCTCCAACTGCTAAGAAACTTGCACAGCCTTACCCTTACCTCTGGACTAAGATGGTGGCTCAATGATACAAGAGCTTTCAAAGGTTTGGGGTTTTTTTATGCTTGGGTTAGTCCCCTGGTCTGGTTGGTGGCCCAGCCTCACAAGCAGTTGTGTCAGCACACAGGAGAGTGAGGGACAGCAGCTGGAGCTCCTGAAACCAGCAGCGACTGCCAAAGTCACTCTATCTATCTTTGAACTGTGCCCTGAGTTCCAGTGGAGTCAATGGGATCTTTTGCAGGACCGGGACCGAAGTCCCTAGTGAGCAAAAGCTGTTAGGAGAAGATGGCTGCTCAGCAAACAAATTTGTGGCTGCCCACATCACAGAAACCACTATCATAATGAGCTCTCTCGCTGAATGTCTCAACAAGAATTAATGGGCATGGCGTGGTGAAATCCTGGTCCCTCTGAAGTCAATGGCAAAACGCTCACCAACTTCAAAAGGGCCAAGGTTTCATACTGAAACTCTAGCTCAAGTCCTCTCTTGCCCCCAGCAGCAAAGTTTGCAGCACCGCAGCTTAGGAAATGGGACGTGAAGTAGTGATGACTTCACCAGTGATGCCTGTTACAGCCATTTCGCAGATAAAATAGGACACCCTGATTTGCAGCATCATCACCTTGCCACGTTGCCTAGGTCATACAGTTTATATTTGTAAAGAAAACTGCTTCATCCAACTCTTCCCCAAAACAAGGTCAGCTCTAATAAATGTGATAGATATGCCTGACAAGGTTTATCCTGTTCCGAGAGTGTAGTGGGTTCACCACGGTGTTCCTTCTTCAACAAATAGAGCACAGCATCCTCTATTCCTTCTTAAAGTTCAATAACAAGCAGACATTTTTTCCCTCGCTTTTACTCCCGTGCTGTATGAACTGCACCTTTTCAACAGGACATAGGCAGCTTACAAGCAGATTTCCTTGGACTGATAGTCATGTCTCTGGTCCAGAAATTTTCTCCAGGCCATGAGACTTCATTTGTCTTTGCAGTTACTGTCTGCAGGGTTCCCCCCACAGTCTGTCAAACCACAGCAAAAACTAGCACTCCCATTACATCTGTGGCAATTTTCCCATCAAACATCCCATCAAGTCCCTTTTTTATCACATACAGAGTTGCCTCTTCTCCTTGCGTGTCAGTCCTACCTTATTTATCCCCCCATTAAGTATAATACCCATTCCTTCTTTCCCATTTCCTCTACCAGAAGAGGTTGCTTGGTGCCCAGGATGAGAACCGCATTTCTTTGTGGATAAAAAAAAAATCCTTACAACAAAAACTTCACAGAGGATAAGGTACTTGAGTTCAGCAGCCCATAAAGGCAAGCTAGTCCAACAGGAATCCAGCGATATCCCCAAGGGGAAATATGAAATAAGATGACCTGAAAGGCTTGGGCATTTTCTTTACACCTTTGGAGGAGCATTTGGACTCCTGCTGATGGTGCATCCAAGGTCATGCTGTCTACCTACTACCTCTTTTCTCCTCTCCCATCTCCCAGGGAGTTGAAAACAGCACTGCCTGAGGATACGCTTCTTCAGCGGTCGTTTTCAGTGTGAACCATGGAGGATTCTGATTTTAATTTGGCACTGCCCACCAGACCACAGGGCAAGTCCAAGACTTTCCTTATGAATATTTAGCCGTGGCTACATTTCAAAGCCAAATTATAAAAATGTCATTTGAGACAGTTCTCAAATTTGTAAAGTACTTTAATGCTAGGTTGATACAGCGAAAACATCCTTTTAAAAGAGCTCACATTTCAGGCTGACAGACACCAAAACACTATTTTGTTTTAGTTTGCTCAAATTTTCAAAACCAGTCAGCATCTGGGCTCTATTAACCATAACATGCGTGCCTTTTAAGCAACAACAGTTTAAGAATATTTCCTTTTCAAACCCCTTTCATGGAGTTCAGCGTTTTGCAATATGCATCCATAATATTCAACAATTCTGCTTTGCAGTGCAGCCTTTGAAGTTTAAAAATTAGTTACTGGTGAAGCGTTGTACATTTGCTCGCACTCTTTTAGTCACAGGGATTAATGACTAGAATTTATGCCTATGGTCAAGAAAGGTAAGTCACTGTGTCATAGTAATTAGCAATCTTTCCTACAACAATTTTCAATCTTTATGTAATGTACATGGTGTGACACACCATCTGTGCGTAGGAAAGAGCTCATTTGCAACTTGAAATGGCCACTTCTGAGCTAAAGTGCTGTACCATGGAAGTGCAGTTTATGGCAAGCAAAGAGACTCATCCCTCTACAGTTCAAACTCTGGGAGGTAGGTTCATATTTTAATTTCATATTTGTATTTCATATTATATTACTTATATTCATATATAGATTAGCCTGCAATTCAGCCAAGACACTAAGCACCTCAAGAATATGGCTATGGATCATCAACCGTGATACCTCTTCAGGGGTGTTGTTTTTATTAGCTGTTAGATAAGTTCTCAAAATAGGCTAGAAAAGCAAGGTGAGTTCCTCAGAGCAGAAAAGAGTGCCCTCTAATGGTTAATCTTTAGGTTAAATGTCTGTGATGTTTTATGAGGCCCTCCTCTTTTGAGAGATTTGTAAGGTAAGGTCACACAAGTGGAAGATGTTGGAACAATTTATTATTTCAAGGAAAACCCAAATCTTTTTTACCCTCTTAATTGCTTTATAGGGAGAAATTAAAAATAAGGAAGGAGCCATATTCTTGGTAACATTTTCATTAAATTACCACTACCCAGGATTTCTCAGAGAAAAATCAATGCCTCTGACAATTCAGAACTACTACTCGTACTCTATTCGATAAGTTTTATGTTTCACTGTGGGAAAGGCAGTATGCAGGACACGTGTAAGTCCCCAGTTTATTTCAGAATCATAAAAATGATTGTGAATGCCCTAAAGCATGATACTACTCTTGAATGAGTAAACTTCAAGGACAAAATCCTTACTTTTTTTTTTTTTAGATCTTTAAATCAACTACTCACAATGCAGATAATATTTTTAATTAGTCCTTGCTCACTTCTCAACTAATGAAATCACAAGATAATCAACAGTGGCTGATTCTACAGTCTATCCTTTCTCAACAGGCCTTGCCAGTAATTTGGTTAGTGAATTTCTGGTTTTTTAGAAACATGGTGATCTTTGCATCAAAGCTATAGGACTTGGAAGGAATGGCTGAAGTGGAAACAGAGTGCCAAATTCTACCCCCCACCCTGCTATCAACTGGCAGCAGCACTAAGTGCAGGGTGTGCTGTAACCACCGGTGCCTCCACAAAAAATAGTTGAAATACAGGCACAGAACAGCAAAAAGCTCGGCACGCATTCATCCTGGCCATTAGCTAAAGTGTCTCCCATTGATTTCATTGCCTGTTAGAGCAGAGATGAATGGGAGTCCTTAAGCTTGCACTGGCTCTGCATATAAAGGTTTCCGTGGCTTATGGCCTGTAACTCATTCTTCATGTGATGAGGGGATGGAAGAGGCAATTATATATGGTTGAAGTCTCATTTGCTGCTTTTCCATTTCCATTGCTTTTTTGAATAATTTTCTTACAGTGTGGACTTCAATAAAGACTCTTCCAGTACAGCTGGCAACTACATGTAGATAAGTGACAAAGGAAAACACAGAGAAAGACAGACCCACTCCCCAAATATATTTGTTAAAACAGTTGTACCTGCTATAAAGATATTATTGAAGGATCATCATATTCCATTTTGGAATAATTAGCTTATATTTTCTCCTGTCAAGAAAAAACAGTGATTAGAGTGAGGCTATCCAATCCATTCCTCATCCTTCCTTCTTCCACCCCCTCCCCAGTCAAGCCCACAAAGACAGTATTTGGTCACATGGATCTTAGAATAAAAGACAGGGAATTGTGTCTGAATAGCCCTGACTCATAAAGCTCCTTCCAATGCCTTTTTCAGTGTCAGAGCTTTGCAGTTAATGCAACTTCTCCTAATTTTTTTCCTTACTACAATTGTGAAAAATCTAATACCTTTAGAATGATTTGAAAAGAGCTTACACAGAACAAAATCCCCGTTTAATCTTGGCATATTAAGAAATCTTTTCTTTGAACAATACATTTAAAATGCTATTTTCCCCAAACACTTTTTTTTTTAAGATAAGTAAAGCTCTAAGTGTTGAAAGAAATGATGATTTAGAGTCCTATCTTCATTTGTGGTTTAGGAATCCTGGCACCTTGACTCGAGGAAATATTAGTGAGGATATGTGCATCCTATGGTACACTGTGGCAGTAAATCCTGAATTCAGTACATCAAAAGGTGTTCCAGTCACTAAGTTAAAAAAAAAATAGGAGCCACAGACCAAACCACTTGAATATAGGAGGAAAAAATGTTTGCAGAGCATTGTATATACTAGTTGTTTAGTTGTTGCACCCACTTTGTGTACTACCCCTCAGTTAGAGTCATAGGACCATAGAATCCCAGAATGGTTTGAGTTGTCAGGGACCTTTAAAGGTCATCTAGTCCAACCCCTCTGCCATGGGCAGGGACATCTTTCACTAGATCAGGCTGCTCAAAGCCCCATCCAACCTGACCGTGAACACTTCGCATCATGGGGCGTCTACAGCTTCTCTGGGCAACCTGTTCCAGTGTCTCACACCCTCATCATAAAAAATGTTTTCCTTATGTCCAATCTAAATCTACCCTCTTTCAGTTTAAAACCGTTGTCCCCTGGCCTGTCACTACAAGCCCTGGTAAAAAGTCTCTCTCCATCTGTCTTATAAGCCCCCTTTAAGTATTGAAAGGCCCCAATAAGGTCTCCCCGCAGCCTTCTCTTCTCCAGGCTGAACAACCCCAACTCTTTCAGCCTTTCTTCACAGGAGAGGTGTTCCAGTCCTCTGGTCATTTTTGTGGCCCTCTTCTGGACCCGCTCTAACAGGTCCATGTTTTGTCTTTGTTTTTTTTGTCTTGTGCTGGGGACCCCAGAGCTGGATGCAGTACTCTAGGTGGGGTCTCATGAGAGTGGAGTAGAGGGGGAGAATCACCTCCCTTGACCTGCTGGCCATGCTTCTTTTCATGCAGCCTGGGATACGGTTGGCTTTCTAGGCTGCAAGCGCACATTGCTGTCTCATATCTAAGTTTTCATCTACTGGTATTCTCAAATCCTTCTCTGCAGGGCTGCTCTCTATCCATGCATTCCCTACTCTGTATTGATATTGGGGATTGCCCCAACCCACACGCAGGACCTTGCACTTGGCCTTGTTGAACTTCATGAGGTTCACATGGGCCCACTCCTCAAGCCTGTCCAAGTCCCTCCGGATGGCATCACTTCCCTCAAGTGTATCAACTGCACCACTCAGCTTGGTGTCATCTGCAGACTTGCCGAGGGTGCACTCGATCCCACTGTCTATGTCATTGATGAAGATATTGAACAGTATTGGTCCAAATACGGACCCCTGAGGGACACCACTTGTTACTGATCTCCATTTGGACATTTAGCCATTGACTGCAACTCTCTGGATTCGGCCATCCAGCAAATTCCTTATCCATCAAATAGTCCATCCATCAAACCCATATCTCTCCAATTAAGCAACAAGGACATTCTACAGCTTTTACAAAACAGCAAGATTTGGGCAACATGCACTTGCTCTCACTTTATTTATTTGGTTTACCCCACTGAGTGATCACAGTGTACAAGCAGAAGAGCTGTAGCTCTTGGTCTTGTTCAGTGCCCCAGCAGCTCCACCAGTTTCTGCACAGAAAGTTTAGAGTACTCAGCTATGCATCTGCCAGTTCTTTTTACTATTCTTTCCATTAAATACGTGCCATGGTTTATACTTACATGAACACAAAACGTTTGAGACTCATGCCTATGGTGTAGCTGGGACACTTGTCATTGAGACAAACAAAGGACAAAATCTGGGTTTTCTGAGATACTGGTTTTTATTTCAATAGATTCAGAAGGACCTCTTCATGAGCAAAAAGCACTCAACATTATGCAGCCCTGTGTCCTTGACATATGGATCACCCAGTAATTATTTTGCTACATAGATACCATTTCAAAAGAAAGTTTAGAACATCAAAATTCAAGTTTAAAATACTCTTCAGTTTTAAACAGGAAGATCTGAAAACTAAAGCAAAACACAACGTAGCAAATACAAAGGCAAATTCCCATTTTCTTTCCCTGTGCAAAACCTCCACTCTTGAACAACATTGGATAGACAACGGAATGGCTGTGCAGAAAAAGAAGACAGAGGATAGATACTGAGCTGTGACAAGTGATGGTAATAGGGTAAAATAAATACAAGTTGAGCTGAGTTAAAGATTGAAACAAGATTTGTTAAATTTTAGGTCAAAAGCCAAATGAGAAATATGCAAAGTCTTTCCTGGAGAGACCTATCTTGTTTTACCAGGTCCATCACGAGACCTGCAACCAAGATTGTTTCTAATTAGGACTTAGAATCATAGAATCATAGAATGCTTTGGGTTGGAAGGGACCTTTAGAGGTCATCTAGTCCAACCCCCCTGCAGTGAGCAGGGACATCATCAACTAGATCAGGTTGCTCAGAGCCCCGTCCAACCTGACCTTGAATGTTTCCAGGGATGGGGCCTCCACTACCTCTCTGGGCAACCTGTTCCAGTGCTTCACCACCCTCATTGTAAAAAATTTCTTCCTTATATCTAGCCTAAATTTCCCCTCCTTCAGTTGAAAACCATTAGTCCTTGTCCTGTCACAACAGGCCTNGTGGCCCTCTTCTGGACCTGCTCCAACAGCTCCATGTCCTTCTTGTGCTGAGGGCTTCAGAGCTGGACGCAGTACTCCAGGTGGGGTCTCACGAGAGCCGAGTAGAGGGGCAGAATCACCTCCCTCGACCTGCTGGCCACGCTTCTTTTGATGCAGCCCAGGATAGGGTTGGCCTTCTGGGCTGCAAGCGCACACTGCTGGCTCATGTCCAGCTTTTCATCCACCAGTACCCCCAAGTCCTTCTCCGCAGGGCTGCTCTCAATCCCCTCATCTCCCAGCCTGTATTGATATCGGGGGTTGCCCCGACCCAGGTGCAGGACCTTGCACTTGGCCTTGTTGATCCTCATGAGGTTTGCACAGGCCCACCTCTCCAGTCTGTCCCGGTCCCTCTGGATGACATCCCGTCCTTCTAGCATGTCAACTGCCCCACTCAGCTTGGTGTCATCTGCAAACTTGCTGAGGGTGCACTCAATACTCAATCAACATTCAATCAGGTGAGAATTAACTAAAGGAAAAAAAATAATTGGGGTCAGTTACAAAGTTACAAACTTTACCCTGAAAACAAGACTCATCTTTGGAATTCACCTTTCAAGCCTACTTTCCTTCTACAGTCTCAGCTGGAACATAGGTGTCAGCCTGAAGCAGAACAGGTACAAGAACCAGTGTGTCGCTTGCCAGCTGATGCACGGTGACTTGCTGTTGTGCAAGGTCATGGACCCAAGCTGCAGCATCTGCCCACTTTAACTCCATCTGCATTGCTGCCCAGGATAACCTTCTTCTATGTTCTGAACGCCTGATGTTTTACAAAGTCAGGAGACGCTCCAGACACAAGGAAGTAAGCTGTACTGTAACTGCTTGTAGCGTGTATGCACTTTATTGGTTGCTCTTTTTGCTATTGCTGGTGTATGCAGACTGAGTTCCTGGAAATCACTTTCGTTACCAATTGATGGGGTGGCCATTGGAGATGTCTGCTGTCACCAGTGATACCCATTTTTGGTGACTGCAAAAACATCATGGCACTTGAACCACCCTCAAACTCACCCTTGAGATGGAGTCTCCAACATATTTCTGGGAAAGCTTACACTCTCTCTGCTAGATGTAGCACATGGATAAACTTCAGCATTCAGGCCTGTCACTTTTCAAACTCTACCATCCTTTACAAGGTTCACTTGAATGGGGTATACCCTTGCTTTATGTATTTGTCAGTGTAGGAAAGCCGCATGTGTATCTTGTTAAGTTTAGTAGTGAGCAGCATAGCGCAAGCTGTTCTCACTTGTTTAAAATTATACCTCACAATAAAATTGGGTTTTGCCCTTTCTAAAACAGAGCGCTCCGTAAAGGTAACATATAGCATGTGCGACATCTGGAGTCTTTCCAGAAAGAATGCCTGAGTTATCACATGGTGGAAAAACATTTGAACTCCTTATTTCGTGCCCTGAAACAAAACAACATTGTCATAGTTAAATAATCAGAAGCAGCTGGGAAAATGGTCTTCGGATTCTTTCAGAAATTTTACCTCTGGGCTGAGAAGTCCTGTCATCCTATAAGGCAATTGTTTTGGAAAGTTATGAGCCACTAAGTGGGAGGACTTGACTTATAGCCATAAACTGCGTGCTGGAGGACCTCCCACTGACACCAATGGGAGCTACATGCACAAAGACAGAGCAGCACACGGCCACTGAAGTAAAGGGATCATCTCATTCATCACTTACTTGGGGGATCCAAACTTACTTGGAGGATCCAAATAACTTGGAGGATCCAAATCCTTACACAGAAGGATTTCAGTAGTATCAGTGGAACTTGGATTTAGGGGTAGGGAAAAAAGGCTCTTTCATAAAAGCAAACAGAAAAACTTACTCAGAAACTAACTAAACAGCAGGAAATAGGAAATCTGTGTCATAGTGAGGGTTTTTCTACCATCTTCCTAGCACAAGAATAAATGTTTGAACTTTTTGCAAATTTTCAATCTAGGTGTTGTTGAGAAGAGTTGCAAAAGTCACAGTGTCAAGGTCTAAGCACCACTGATCACGTCCTTCTTTCAGTGTAAGTGGGGACACAGAGAAAACCTGGTGCTGCTCAGCCAGAATTCAGCTGCTTCTCTGATGTGGCAGGTACCAAAGCACCTTATAAGTACTTATACCTTATATAGCTATCCTTACCATCCTAGAATTTTGAAGAAACATCTTTGTGGTCTTCAGAGTGACTGCTCAAATCAGCAAATGTTTCAGAACGTGCCTATGTTTTAGCCAGTCTAACTTGCAATATCCTGAAGTTGTTCTGGATGTTAGCTGCTTGTTAAATTTCTTTGAGAAAATACATAGTGCATAAATTATCTGATGACTATTCCTGGGTCAATTTTCTATTAAAAACAAAGCAAACCAAAAAGAAGAGCGATCAGAACACCTTGGACATGGCATAGCTAAACTCTTTTGCCACTGAAGACAATGACATTTTATAGGTTGGAAGGAGCGGAGTAAGAAAACAGAAGTTAATGTACAGCCCTCATTTTTTTTTTCATGAAGTGAGCCAACATACAGGAAACAGTGATCCAGCGTAGTTGTACTGAAATTTAAAAATACATTTATTCATTGCTTATAATATCTGCCAAACACAAAGAGGACAAAGAACAGCAGTTTTATGCTTTGCATTTTGATATCCTCAAGAAGTGTAGAGATCTAGAAGAAAAAAGCAAATTTAGACTGTGAGATTGAGTATAGGCTTCCTGAAGAAGAAAAATTTTCAATGTATCCCAATCCTTTAGGGGACCTACCCATCGAGAGGCCGGTAAAGCATCTGGGACTAGCATGTACACTCCTGAAGGGATGTGCAAGACTTTTGAACCATGAGGGGATGCAGCTATGCCGTAACTATCAATGAACAGGGAGGTAGAGAAGTGTATTACTTATATGAGAGAATAAGTACTGCATAGGAAGGGGCCAGCAGTCTAGGCCAATTTCAGGAGCGTGACAGAGCACATAGTATAGCTCCTCTATATGAAGGGATACTGGGTGGAAACTGTTGACTGCAATAATGGCACTTCAAACTTTATGTTTGTATCAGCATGGAGTGTGGGATGGTGGGTTCAAAGCAGTATCTAATGCTGTTATCAGATTCAAATCCACTAAGATGGTTTTGTAGGAGGAAGGAAAACAAGATTCAGTTTTGAAACTGTCTTCTCATGTAATTCTTTTTTGGTTTTTTGTTTCTGTTAGTTGGTTAGTAATTTAGTTGAAAGAATCCTGAGTATAAGCATTTCCTACTCTTACAGGAATTACAATACACTGTTGTATTGTGTATTGAAGCACTATTTGAAGAGAGCATGCCATACTGAGTTTGCAGCCCTTTGACGTAGGAACTATGCGCTCTTCTCATCCATCTCAAATAGATCTGCAATTTATTTCTTTATGATTGTTTGCAGTAGTTATAAAATTTGGGCTTTCTATTTGCCTTACTGTACAATACCACAAAACAGTTTTGTTCATGACAGTCTATATTTACATACCTTATGTTTGCTCAGCACTATAAAGCAACAGCATGAAAACAAGCAGCTACAGCATTTATTACACTCTCCAGGTGATTAAAGTCAATCACCTTTTGGCCTCGAGCCATAACATAACTGGTTACCTTCAGAAAGAGCGATCCCAACTGCACAGGCTGTCATCATATTGTGATGGCTGATAATCCAGTGACATGAGTGTGGTGCACAGTTAAGACCATAGGAGACGTCAATGGAAAAATAGAAGAGTGCACAGAAATTTTAGATAAACAGTGTTGAAAAGCATAAAAAACTGGATGGATTTTTTTACAGTTACTCTGTCTCACTCCTTTCTGTTTCATGATACAAGAGCATTATCCAGACAAATACATAAGCTCTGAAAATGCATTTAATTAAGCAGCATAGTTGAAACACTGATAGGATATCTCTCTCTCCTGCTCTGCTAACTGGCAATGCCAATATGTGACTAATAATGCAATCTGATTTAACATTATTAAAATAGAGAAGATAATATGCTTAGTTTTGTTGTCTTCCACAGCTGCTCACTACCAGTATATGATATAGTAAGAAGTTTTAAAAGTGTGCATATATAATCCTCCACCCAGAACCTTCCAATAAACAAAACAGCTTCCCTAGAAAACATTTTTGCAATGAAATAGCCATTAACTGGAAAGTTAAAAACCGAGCTAATGAAAACATTTTTAAATTGGCATCCTCAAAACTTGTCAATTCTATTTAATAAACTCTTGTTGCCCTCTAGCGTTCAAACACAGCTTGTAAATGCCCCTCCAGAAAGATCCAGACTGGTCACCTAGCAATTCCCTGTTTGTTCTTAATCCGACAAGACAAATGCATAGTGAAAAAAAAAAAAAAAAGTGTTTCAGTACACCTGCCTAGGACCTACTTTTCTTTGGTCAAGAATAGAAAAGGATTTTTAATGTAAGAATATTTAAAGTTGTTTGTTTCACTCAAAAATTGTGAAAGGCCACTCTGCTCGGCATCCTCACCAAATTAGTCATGGTACCTGTGCACCTCTCTGCTTTACTTCTGCCATTCACCGTGCTTGATATACGCCGCTGTTTGGGTTGGAGGGCAATGTTTCTAATGCTGTTAGCCAAATACATGCCCAGTGCTCTGAACGACACTGAGATATGTCTGCGTGCGGTCTCTTGAATGTATCTTGACTGTACTGGGCCATATCAATTAATACCATCTCTCCCTCCAACAAATTTGTTATTACAGCAGAAAAGCACAGCAAGGATTCAGGGGTTGTTCTCAGCACCTCTCCTGGTGCATCGGCAATGTAGAAGGCTTCTCATGAAGTTGTAGTTCTTTTGAGAGAAGATTACAGACAACCTCAGATCTGCGCCAGCAGTTTTACAGCCCACAACTGGGCCAAGTACTTATCATTTTATTAACTCATTTCCCAGAAATGTTATTCCCCCTTGTCACGTTCCTTGACCAGGAACCTTTGAAAATAGCTGTCAAAAAAAAAAGAAGAAAGAAACTGAGGTTAAGCAAAGCGCAGTTAACAGACAAGCTGATGAACTTGAGATACTTTTCTTTTGTAATTTGTTCACTTTTAAGAGGCTATCCAGAATGTTTTTCATTTAAGCATTGTCAGACTTAAGCAGTGTAGAAGACTAGCTGGTTTTGTAACTGTAAAGCAATTTGCAGCCCCCCATATAGTAAGAATTCAACTTCTTGACATAAGGCACACTGACTTTCCTTTGATCTTTGAATAATGGATTGTCAGAGAATTTTCTGCGTAAAGTTATTGTTAGAGCTCTCAGAAAACTTGCCTTGAGGCCATTTTTGGATCATGCCTGCTTCCCACTGCACTGAGCTTGACAGATCTAAGAACCTCTTGGACGTGAGTCACATTTCATATTTTGTAATAGAATTATTTCCTTGTATTCATAAGGCACCCTTCTCTGTCTTGATGTTTGT
>VYZW01041488.1:8666-24449 GCA_013401315.1 Balaeniceps rex | reverse complement strand
CCCAATGTGCTACAGGGTGGCGAGCTCTTTGGAAAAGGCAAACTCAAATTTGCAGCACATGGTTTTAAGGATAGCTTGTGATGCATGCAGAAAAAAACATTAAAGATACATATACATCCATAAACTACATGTAGCTTAGGAAAATTAAGCCAACTATGTTATGTGTACTACAATTTTTACTGTTTGTACCTAAAACCATTTGGACACAAAGCTTTACTACTAAGTAAAGTAGGCTACAGATAGAGTAAATAGGATTGCCAGACAGTCGTGTAACACTAGGGCATTTGGGTGCAAATAGGGTTGAAAACACTCCAGACGCTGCACAGATACTCAATTTATTAGGTGTACTTCTATTTCACTAATCTTGTCACAGTACAGATTAAGCTCTTCAAATACATTTTCTCCTTAAATGTAAGACCTTCTTAGCTTAACTTGGATTTTAGTGTTTATTTTCTGGATTTAGTAATAAATCAAAAATTATAGACATTACAGTTCAGCATAGAAAAAGCAGTTCTCTTCCCCACCCAAGCCATCTGCCACTTTCCCATTAGTGGCCAAAAAAGGAATCCATCCTCTTCTGAGATTTCAATATCTACTGTTCTGTTTCAGAGTTGTCCTCTCAAAGATGAGAGATGCTCCTCACAATCTTATTCCCTCTCCCCATCATACATCAGCATATATTCCATTGATCAAGTAATCCAGCCTGGTATAATGTCTCTTCTTCTGAAGAGATTCGTGCATTTTCTTCCCTGTCAGTGCAATAACTAGTAACAAGAATATCACCCCAAAAAGCAAAGCCGCTACAAGGCTGCTTTTTTCTCCCAGCGGAATGACACCTTTCCCTCTCAGAACACTCTCTGGCAGGTAGCTTTCTGAATCAGATGGGTCATAACCCTGAGGGTCGTTTTGGGAAGCTGTGGGGGAATCACTAGTAGAGAGCGTGAAACCTGAAAAAGAGAAGAGGGTAACATGGCTGGTATTGTTGGAAGAGACAACTGTTGGGTCAGGAGGGACGGCTGGAGTTCTTAGCCGTGATGGGGCGGTAGCAGATCTGGAATTCATGGTCACTCGCTTGGTTGTTGACACAGATGCAGAAGTTGTGGGACTGGAAAGAGGAACATGAGTAACAGCAATGGTGGCCGCAGGGATATCAGGTTTAGCTCTGGCATTCACAGTAGGCGGAAAGGTAGCTGAGGTGCTGGTGGTGACAGCAGTAGGTTTAGCACCACCAGTAGGCAGAGAGGTTGTATGAGATTCCAGTCTGGTGGCACTTGTAGGCAGAGGAGTAAGAGTAGTACTGCTGGGTTCAGGAACACTAGACTGTGAGGTGGGGAATGAAGCAGACGGATTTCCAATTCGAACAGCAGAAGATGTATTTGATGGCAGGTTAATTACTTTCTGCGTTGGGATGGGGTCTAAGCTCTCAGGATGTTTTGCCCTTTGAGATTCCGGAAAAACTGTATGAAATTCACTGTTGTCTAAATGCTTGGCCACATGGTTCGAGAGTTCAGATGTCTGATGAAAGACAGATTGTTGCAAAGCAGCGGTATGATTCTGATGGCTAGTCTGACTGCGAGAAATAAAGGCTCCCTGATCTGAAGACAAGGAATACCCATTTGAAGAAAAGTCCTCACTTTTGAAGGATGGGGTGTCTGGAAACAGAAAGGAAATACCAGTATTTAATTATTAAATCTATTTTTGACTACCACAGGCTTACTCTAAGAATTTGTATTTCTTAGTGAGAGAGATATAAGTGGGCTCCAGAAAGTAATGACTAATGAAACTGAGGCATCAGGATCTTCCTTTCTTTAAAATATGGTGAGTGACTTTTAAATTCTGTGTCATAAGACCTGTCAGTCTCAAGCCTGGGCACACCAGACCCTGACTGCTGCTTCTTACAGAATTCACCTGTGCAGAGTAAGTGTCCCAATCTGATTGTTTTATACTCGTATTGCATGCATACAAGTGATTTATTTAGCAGTACAATGCAGAGTAGGCCCATTGCCTTTAAACCATTCTCAGCCTCTGTCACTTAAGAAGTAGATATTATCACCCTCACTTGGATTTGTCAGATGTACACTCTTCCACCTAGCCAAGATGATGATGTACTCCCCTTTCTTGTAATACCCAAGCACCCTGTGATTGTTTGATACAATTCAATTCACATACAAAAATTGTCTTATGATACAAGGTGGCAATAATATTCCCTTTTTATAGACCATTTTATACGCATACTGATTTGTAGGAAAGACCTGAGCTCCTACTGCCATGCTAGAAGAAAGACACTGCTCCAAGAGTCTGCAAGGTTTTTGCAGTGAAGGCCTCCACAAGAAGCAGTCTGCACTTGATCATTTCTTCAGAAGTCGATATGTATTGCTTGCAAACCAGGTGGATGAATGTTATTTAATAGAATTTGGAAGCAGGGCAACAGCGTTATGTGACAGAAATTCCATACAATTGATAATCCAAGCAGCTACCTGATTCTACACAGGTATTATAGAGAGACTTTGGGTGAGCACGAGCTCTTGGGAAGAGCTGTTATCATTCAGATTTTATATACATATATACATGCGTATATAATATATATATAAAAATGCATATATATAAAATATATGCTTGTGTGTATATATATAAAAAATCATTATCATTCAGTTGCCGCACAGAACATTTAAAAGGGAACATCCTCTCAAGTAGTTCTGACTCTCACTCATCTCTTTTTTTAATAGAAAAAAAGAGGTTTGTTAACTGCACCGGAATAGAAATAAATAACAAAAAGTCCATGACATTTTCACTGTCACTTTTTCTTAAGTAGGAACTCTTATCTAGAGGGATGGATTTGTTTCAGTTTTATTATACATGCAAAGAAGCCTACTTGGCTGCTGGTTTAGTATGTATTTCCAAGCCTTTAAGACTCCACAAGAAAAATGAAGTGCAAAAAAAAACCAACCCCAAAACGAACAAACCAAAAAACTGGCAATGCTTTAAACAAGAGCACAGCAAATACTTCACTTGAATCATAGACACCAATTTTTATCCTAACCTTCCGGTCAGGCACCAGCTTGTTAGCAAAGTAAGATCCTAAATAGAGATAATGGACTCCAACCACAAGGTCTGACTTAGAGAAAAGCCATACTCTGTTTTTAGAGAGTGGCTTTAAATAACAAAATGTTCAGTTATTAGAGAATCAGATACTGTATGGTCAAAGACGCCCAAACTCTCAGCTGCTTCTGCAGCTCTAGACACATTTCCACACCAGCGAGGAAACAGCCTGTCACCTGGAGTCAGTCCTCAGCTCACTTCTTCCCTGTTCCCTATGCACTCCCATGGATGCTCCCCCCCATGCGTTTAAACAAACAGTGGATGTAGTAGCTACAAAGCACTTGCAACATGCTATGTTCTCTTCAGTTTGCTTGCCTCGGCAACAGCTAGAAAAGCACGGAGCGTGCACGCAGCATTCAAAGGACGGGTGGAGGGAGCACAGGGAGGCTACGTGGTGAGTCCCATATGGGAGTTAAGTTATCAGTGCTACTCTGCAGCACTCGGATTAATTAACTGCCTGCATTAACTAACTCTACTCCACATTTTCAGCATCAAACATTGATTTTATAGTATTCCTTGTCTCCATTTTAGACAACAAGCTCCAAAATGCAATTGCCCAAAACTGTCAAGTGCGAGGTACAGCTGGGGTATGAGGACGGATATGCTTGTTGGTAATAAAGAACAAGGGCACTACCACAAGTCAACCTCTAAAGAGAGATTAAAAAAACAAAGTAGTCCTGCTGATATCTCAAGTCCAATAAGCTGCATTAGAAACCAAACTTCAGGCTTGTCGCTCTTGAAAACAAACTAAAGCACCTCCTGAGCATACTTTGCTAGAACCCACCAGTATCTTAGTGGGGTGGAAAAGGCAAACACCAAAGTAGTACATGAAGAGCAGAAATCAGAAATGTTATTTCTTTTCAGCAATAGCTCTTTGCGACAGGGACCAGGAAATGTTTTACTTCCCGAGCCACACATTGTTTCCATTAGTTACCAAGCCACAAGAGCAGTTAAAAAAAAGAAAAACAAAATCTCATTACTAACATAGTGTCAGTATTTTAAGTTGCTTTATTACCAATAGAGTATCTTTTCCCCTTTTAGTTTGGTTTTCAGCGTAACCACATGCAGATTCTCATGTGAAAAAACAGAGCTTGAAATGTTTGTCAGTACCAATGCCGCTCAGGTGCTACCTTTGAAAACTTATTAGGAACATAAGGTAAATAAGCTAGCGTAATACTTCCATAATTCAATGTTCACAGAAGCTAAAAAACGCAAAATGAAAAATAGATGGTATATGCAATCAAGTTGTTAACTGAGCATTACACTACATGCAGGAGGAAAGCACAAGCATGATTACATTTCTTGTTTCTTTGTTTGAAAGCCCTATGTTCTTCTAAGGGAGAAAGAGCTGGAGAAAAGCATAGTTCTAATGCTAATTTTGCAGGCAACCAATTAATTTGTTGCACATTGTTTTTGCCCAATTCCTCTGTGATTGTGCTTGCACAAAAGTATTTGGTAACATTATGTGAATAATCTTTCTACATATCCTGCTGTCACTCCTTGCATAGTTCCTCTTGGAAAAGTTCTCCTTTTCAGCAAAAGTTCAGTCTCTGGAAATATGAAATTTCTGCTCTCTCAAGCAGCCACACTGAAACCACCTTGTGAACTCTTGGCAGGAGGACAGTCTAATTATCAGTTTCTTATCTGAGCCGTTCAAACAGGTCTGGTGCAAGTCAATGTCAGTCAACAAAGTAAGACTTGCTATTAAAAATTCCACAGCACATGACAGATAGCGAGAAATTTCTGAGTGTGCAGCCCACATGCCATAAAGCTTTGAGCTTAGTCCATTTGCATCTACGCTTCAGGTTCCCTAACTGAAAGCAGAAAATAATGGTTATTATTGCCAATTACTCAGTAACATCACAGCAGTGCTCCAAGGCTTGCCCAGCATTTGCTCGGTGTTTCTGCCTGTGTGTATATGGTATTCATCAGTGTAGCATGGATCCTTTGAATACGCAGACAGCTACAAGGGCATCGTATTTCCATTGCTTTCGGCGATACTCTTCAGCATTATGTACAGGAAATTTTCCTTGTTGAATATATCAAGATGGAAGCAGCTTTTTTTTGTTTTGAGCAAGGGAAAATTATGAAGAGTTCTGAATCTAATGTGAAGGAATTTTGTAAGGGTCAGGATGTTATTCCAGCTGGGAAGCTGGGCCCATGCAGGAGCTCACCACACACCTGCCCATCCATCTCCCACAAAGCAAAAGAGCAGCATTTTCAAATTACAGTGCTTGGCTTAGAACATTTTACTAAAAACAACCCCCCAAAATTTTCTGGTCACTACTGAAAAGTCACAGGTACAAAGGTCATCTAGCGTGGGGATTGGTGGCTTTTACTATCACTTACCTCTAGTTATCTTATAGCTCACAAATCCTGTCGCAGGTTTCATTGGACAAGCCTCTGTGCTAGGGCAGTAAAACAGGTAGCAGCTTGGATGAGCGCTTGTCCTTCGAGTATCAAAAATCATCAAATTACACTTCTTGTCTCCTGCAAAATATGATATGTACATATGGCAGCAATAAGAACTTTTATACCCTCTTGATAACAAGCTCTGGTCTGTTAAATTAGTTTTTCCTCGTGTGAGTAAGGGGAAAAGTACTAACATATAACATTCCAACAGGAAAAACAACCCAGGACTGCAAAAGAATGGCCCAGGGCCAATATACGAAAGGTCACACCTTCCTCTTCCTGTACACATGAACTTGGGGAAATAATGAGTCTAATCCTCATCTTCCCCTCACCCATACCGCACTGGCACCACTTTATATAATAATTTCTTGCTTACAAATCCTGATAAATCTGAAAAACTCCTCGATATACTCACGGAGATGGAAATTATTTCTACACTTTTCCCATCACATCCCAGGAATCTCTTGGCTTGTTGCTGCTTGGGGGGGTTACTTTTACCACTGCCTTTCTACTTGCTGCTGTACCTCCTACTGTTCCAAGAGCTGGATGCAAACCCACCGTCTCAGAGAAGGATAAGCACTCTCATTTTTGGCTAAAATTAAACGTAGCGCAAAACGTCAGTTACTTTGTGGTGCATCTACTAAATACAGCTTATGCATCTTGGAGTTTGGGGGGGACTGAGAGTTTTTAACATTTAAAATTACCACTGTTTCTTTACTGTGACTTTTTTCCGGAACTCTGGGGTCTTGCATTAAGATCCAACATCACATTTGGCAAAACTGGACAGCAGCCACAAGCTGTTACTAGTCGCAGCGTGCATGAAAGGGTAAATTAACGTTTCCACGCTGAATATAGAGAATACCCTCGCCCCGGAGAACTTCAGAAGTGATTTCCCAAGTGTTCGTACGCAATAACAGAAAAGACCGAAGAGGTGCCGGTTACCTGATAGCTTCTCCCCCGAGCAGCAAGCGCGAACGCAAGCCTCTGCGGTCGCGGCATACAAGGGCTCCGCGCCCCTGATGCCTCTGGGCAGAGATAAGTTTATATCGATGATGGTATTTTCCATTTTCTCCGCGGAGCACTCTTGACTCAGGGATGGTCTAGGCATCACGCAGGTGATCACCAGCAAGCAAACTGGCCACCGGCTGCTAGCGGGAGACATGGTCACTCGGCCGGGGTCTCCGCGGGGCGGGGATGACGCCGGCCCCGGGGCACCCCTTACCACAGGCGCACCGGACGGACCCTCCTCGGCCAGGAACCGGATTTCGCGGCGAGCTTCCCGCCGGGGAAGCCGCCGCCCAGATGCGTCCTCTGCTCCCGGGGCGGGGACGCGTTTCTGCAGGCGCTTTCGGGCCGCCTCCCCGCCGCCCGGTGGCGGGAAGGCAGCGGGGCCGGGCCGGGCTCCGCTCCGCGGCCGGGGCGATAAGGCAGGACAGGGGAACGGCGGTAGCCCCGANCCTCCCTCCGTCTGGGGGCTGCGGCGGTGTCCCCGCTCCTCCAGCCGCTCGCCGGCCCCGGGCCTCGTCCCGAGCGTCAGGAGCACAGGACAAAACACCCGGTGGGAACTCTACAGGTCGAGGCGGTGGTGGCGGTGATGTGGTGCTGCTCGCAGCCTGAGCTGTCTCTTCTCCGACCGAGATCCGCTTTTGGAGGCTATAATGAAAGCGATTAATGTGCATATCCTGGTCTGAATGGACATGTGCATGTTTCGGTGTCTGCATAAGCCTCTCTCTGCTACCTGAGTAATCCTGTTCAAATCACAGCCAAGCACAGGGGAGTTGTATGGACAAGCCTGTCTACTGGGCGCACGGACTGCCGGCTTAGCCATTTTTCCCTCAACAGCCTTAGTGCAATTGCACGCTTAAGTAATGTTTTTCCTTGGAAACTTTTCATTTCCTCTCATTAATTTTTTTTTTATTATTGTTTTCGGGGCAGAGTTTAGGAGTAGAAGTGGCCCAGGGAGTAAGCAGTGCAAGGAATAAAAAGATTGTAAGATATAGTCCTTCTTTTTCAGGTCTCTCAGAGAGAAGGAAGAGAATACTATGAGTACTTAGAATAATAGAGTTATGTGTAAATAAAAGATATTTTCTTTTTAGGGGTGGTCCATGACATGAAGAGATACCAAAGGGCAGGTTATTTTACATATTGTAATGGTTAAAGTAGAATAATGAAAATAGGGAGTCTGGTCGTGTCTCCGGTAGACATCTGCTGTCCACTTTGAAGAAAAATTTAAAGACAGGTGAGATTTCTTGCTTCTCTGAGATCCTTCCCTGGAAGGGGTGCAGCGCCAGCAGCAGCAGCGGGGGCACAGCCTGCTTCACGCTGCCCTGCTGCCTGCCCCACGCGGTGCTGAACACCATGGACCCACACCAAGGGACGGGCGGCTGACTTGTTCTTCATGCCCAGTCAGTCCCCGTCTCCTTTGTTAATGCAGCTGGGTGTTGGCTTTATTTGGACCTAAGAGCTGTAAGAGACTGAGCCTAACATCTCATTTCACATCAAATGGCCAATTTGCGGCTATTCCTAAAGTTTCGTTGTGATTCTTGCATTCTTGGTGCTTTTTCCTGAAATTTTCAGCTGCATTTGTTTAAGGAAATGTTTATTTCTAGTTTTTGGAAATGTAGAGGAATGCTTTCGGTAGCCAGGTTTCCCTCTTTTGGTAAACTGGTAATATTATTTGCACCATTAAAAGAAGAAGCTGTAAGAGAATGTGAACATTTAAGGTGTCACCTATTAACCGTATTACACAGCGAATGAACCATGGGACTGAATACTAAAAGCAAGCACAAATATTACCTGTGCTATGCATTAGGCAAAATCCTGGCTGCCACCTGCCTTTGCTGGTGGTGGTGGAAGAAACCGAGCTTAAAGAAGCTCAAAAAACAGGTTTAACTTCTGGCTGGGGTGGTCATAACTGGAGGGTGAGGAAACTGGTTCTTCACGGGGACTGTTGCGGTAGTGTTAAGGGTTAGGGGTGTCGCGGTACTGGAATGACAGTGAATGTGGAGATCTGCACAGAGACTACTGTGGCAGAGACAGGCATAGATGATTATGGGAATATGAGAAGGGCTGATGTGATATATAATATGAACAGGGCAGAAGAGATAATATGGGATGACACAATTGCCCCGGTCCAGCCACCATTGCTTCTTTCCTGCCTTCCTACCTCTTCTTTGTAAGATGGGCACCCAACCTCTCTGGAGAGAGCACGTGCAACTCAGGCAGGCTGATGAGGTGCAGGGAAGCCCAGGTCCACCAAAAGCCATGCAGAAACCATGCTGCTGGCTACGAGAGAGCCAGCCTTGCCCAGCAGCTGCTGTGCTCCCATCCCCACTGAGGTGGGAAGGAAGGAAGGCTGAGAGAGGGGAGGATGGCTGGACCCCATCAGCCCTGCCATCACGGTGCTAAGTCGCTAAAGGTGTTTTCCTACCTCTGTAGAGCACCTCTCTGCTTGGGAGCCGGTGCCCTACTGGGTGAAACACCTGGGTGCAGATAAGAGGAACTTCAAATATATGTATGTAAGTACATTTGTGGGTATTCACACTCATACACTGACATATAGTTAAATCCCTTGCCCCCAAACTAGTCATTGTAAACCAGTCTTGGAGAGTCCAGGAGTGTGGCTCCTGACCCACTGTGCTTGGTGGCAGCAATGAGGCCACGGGGACTGTCCCCATCGTGATGCAGCGGCAGGTGGGTCAGGGCTATTCCGGTGCCGTGTTACCCGCATGCACAGCTTCTGCCTTAAGCGGTAGCCAAGCCCTTCTGAGGAACCCGCAGCTGCATATTTAATATACCAGACAGTTTCAAATAATCCGCTTATGTCAAACATTGAATATACAGAGTAAGTAATAAAGGAAAAGCAAAACTGATAAGTAACTATATAAAATATTTGCCAAAGCCCTTAAGTTGCTTGCGTTGTGGTAATACAAACATCAGATTTATATATTCTAATGTAGATACATACAACCGTACACCGTTTCAGGTACATTAATTTAGTTACTGGCTGCAGGACACTGCAGAGGACTTGTGTTACATCCACATTATATGTTATATCCATATACATAATGTTATATCCACATTAAAGGCAAAGTAAAGAATTCACTTACACAACTAACATGTTAAAATAGACCTTTATTTTAATAATGTTTTCAATGATAAAATTCCATGTGGTAGACACATACATTGGTTGAAAGGTAAATTAAAACTCTTCTGGGGTGGTGATATACTGCAAATTCACACTTTCAGAATAATAAATTAAAACACTTTAGAGAGGAGCGAGAAGTCCATTACACAGAAGTGGAAAGGATGTGAATTGAAGTGAAATGTGCTGATCCAATGGAGCTGATTTTAAAATTTGTCCAAGACTGATGGGTAATGTCAAATGACATTATGGCAAGCACTGGCTAGGCTGTAGTCCTATGGACATCATGTACTTTATCTTTAAACACTGCATTTATCTTTAAGTACTGCCAGTCCTTCCTTAAAAGCCTCTGAGACTACTCACGAGTGTGACTTAAATCACGTGTGCATATGGCTGATTAGGAAAAGTTTGTGAACCAAATTGTGCCAACAACAGTTTGTTCTTCCATTGCTTTCATACTATTTGTTTGTTATTTTGGCAGGAATCAAGCAGTTGTTCAGGCAGTTGAAAGAAAGGTCTATTATTATTAGGTTACAAAAGCACACGGTACAGCCTACAGCTGACGAGAGGTGGTGTCGGATTGGGATTGTCTTCCCATAGCCTTGGTCTCGGTAATGGTTGTGAGGTGCAGTTCCCACGAGATAGGAGCATTATTTTTGTGTTAAATTAAATCTTGGTGGCAATTAGCGAAGGCAGCCAAGAGAAACGATACCGAGCTCAGTGCAGAGCTTTCAACAATGCTGGGCATCATGCGTGAGCGGGGAACGGACTTGTTCAGAAGCTAGCACGCACCAGCGCTCTTTCATAGTTACAGGCAATTCTGTCCGAGGCAATTGCGTGGATTCTTTGCCGATTTGACTGTTAAATATGAAAATAAGAAGTCTGAAATCTCAAAGTATGTTTCCTTCTCCTTTTCACTTTTGCTTAACCTGAGTTGCCCGTGAACTTTTGCTCCGGGCCGCTTTTACCTCACTCCTGGCACAAGGATGAAGGCAGCCGGCGACGGCCGCTTCCCGCGTGTGACTGACTGCTCCGTGCCCTGCGCGGACAAGGGGCTGCAGTTTTTCGGGGGGCCATGTCTGCGAGCCCACCAAGCAAGCCACGGGAGAACGGCGTGGCCCTGCCGAGGGTGGCTTTATTGGGCAGTCTGCGACGCAGACCCGGCACTTAGGGGTTTGGCGGGTTTGCCTTAGGACAGAAAAATTAATATCCGTAATTAAAAAAAAAAATAGATGAGCGCTGTTTTTTTTTTGTGTGTGTGTGTGTGTGTGTGTCCCGAAGTCCCCCGTGCGCACTCGCCGCCGCTCTGGCGGGGCGGCTTCCAGAAGGGCTGAGACGAGGGTCGGGCCCCCCGCGAACCCAGGCGCCAGCAGGCCCGCGGTGGAGGGGCGAGGCCTCCGGCNTGGCGGCCGCGCCGCTGCCACCCGCGCTGCAGGAGGCGGGGGAGGAGGCTGCTGCTGCTCGCCGCTGCCGCCATGGGAGCGGAGCAGAGCGCGGAGGCCGAGAGCCGCCCCGGCGAGCCCAAAGCCTCAGGTCGGTGCCCGCTGCGGGGCGGGAGGGGAGGGGGCCGCCCGTCGGCGGGAGGCGGCCGGGAGGGCGAGGGCCCCGGGAGCGGCGTTCCCCGTCCCTCTGGCGCGGCGGGGGTGCCCGCGGGAGGGGGATGCGGTTCTGTGGCGGCGCAGCGCCCCGCTGCAGGGCCCTGGCGCAGCGGTAGCGGAGGAGGCGAGGGGCGGAGGCGGTTGCTGTGGAGAAGGGAACGGCTTTTTCTTTGCGAGGTAGCGGCCCGGCCCCTTCCTCTGGGGGCCGGGGACGGCGCCAGGCCCGCTTCGGGCGGCGAGGGGGGCACCGCCCGGGTGGGGGGAGGCAGAGCCGGCGAGGTGGGTGCACCTCAGAGCCCCGGCGAGGGCCCGTCTCCCGCGGGCGGGGAGCGGGAGCGGCGGAGCAGGGTGCGGAGTGAAGAGGAGAGCTCAGTGGTGCAGGTGTTTCGTCTGAGTATCTCTCTGTGGGTGACAGCGAGGAATGTGCAATGCTGAAACAAGTGTCCCAAATGTACTTGAAATGAAGCTGTTGAACCAAACCTTTCCTGTGAAGATATCTAATAATATAAAAGAGCCTTACTGCAGTGGGACGCTGATGAATACATAGTGTTTGGTGTTTTTACCTGCATCATTAAAACAAAAGCGTGTCGGATTATCCCTGGAGTGAGAAGGCAAGATGTCTTTCATCATCTGTTACCTGATTTTGAAAAAAAACTGCTGAACCTAATAGATTCTCAGAGAGACGGTGTGATGGGAGAGTACTGTCCTTGAGTGATCTGAGATATGTGTTCATACTATAGAAAATTTACCTCTACTATGTTAAACGTGGTAACATTCGCTTAGGGTTAAATTCTGATGGAATCTGCTTATTAATTTGATCGTTCCTTCTTCCTGCCCCATATCCTTCCAGCATCTCCATCGCCAGCCAAGCAACGAGCAAAAATGGATGACATTGTGGTGGTAGCCCCAGGAACGCAATCCTCCCGGAATGTCAGCAATGATCCAGATGTCATAAAACTGCAGGAAATTCCGACTTTCCAGCCCCTTTTGAAAGGTAAGTGATTGTTCTTCCTCTGTTTTTAAAGGCCTTTTTTTGTACCTAATGGAGCATGTGCTTTGTGTGCCATGAGGTTCCTGTTGAAGTTCACATTTCTGTCCATATTTTTCACTACCCCTTTGTTTTAAACCGTACTTTCTTTTGTTCTTTTCTAATTATTCCTAGCCTTCTAAATGGTGGGTGAAATGGTTTAGAGGTGTGCTAGTAATGTTCTCTGCAGTGGAACCATCTACTGTGGAGACAGTACAGCTCCAAGCATGCCAGCTTGCCCTGTACCACTGGTTGATGAGAGATGCTGTGTTACTTTCTAATGTATAATGGACCACAGTCTCCAGTTTTGCTCTAGGCTCTTAAAAACATCTGTGCGTTACTCTCTCAGAGTCGTAGCTACCTGTGTATGGATTCAGTTGCTTGAAATCAAGATATCTTGTGGCAGTTTCCAACCTAGAACAGATTTTCTTCTTAGTTTTGGGGGTGGGGTGGGGGGTGGACTGAGGCTTGCATGGGTCCTTAAGCCCTGTGTTGACAGCATCCGTTTATATCAGTGGACTTATAAAATTCCCACCGTGTCTGTCTGTGTTTCTTTTCCTCCCAGTCTTTTTTTCGTTCTTTCCCTGCACCCATTCTTTGTTCCTTCTGTTCTGTTCAAAGGGAAGTGAAGATTTAAATCAAGAGTTGTCAAACCTACAGTTCACCAAAAACTGTTTGTGCATTTTGCGGCCTGCCTTCTAGCTACCTCTTGTTCTGGGCACTGTGCAGTGTCCTTAGTATCTGAAAGTCCCTTAGGAAGGAAGATGTCTGGAGCAGCCTGCATGAATGGATTTGGTAAAACCAGCCTGCTCCTGGGCTTCTCTCCCTGGAACAGTGTGGGTCAGCAAACTTGTGTGAATGTGCTGTGTAGTGGACACTCAGTGAGACAATGTTTTGGGTTTTTTTTAAATTCGAGGCCTACTGTGCATGTGTACGTTAGCTGCAGGACTTGCTCATATCTTGTAGGCCTGCTATGACAGAGAGGAAGGAGCTGGGATGTTTAGCCCTCCCTGCTACTGGAAGAAATGTTGTGGTGTTGTACAGCTGAGGGTTTAGGCACTACTGGTCTGAGTGTCGCTGATTCATGCATGGCTGCTGGGAATATATGGCAGCCACTTTTCCCTGCAGGCATCACTAGAGGTGATATAGAATATAACATCACAACATCACTTTTTGGACAGGAACTCTTTGCTACTTTTTTTTTTTTGTGTGTGTGTGTCTACTGCTTGAGGAGCCTAGAACATGACTAGAACTTGTGGACGCTATGATAGCACAACGGGCCAAATATTTGGCATTTTATTAGGTACTGCTGGATAGGGGTCTAGATGTGTGTAGCACTGTCTACTGTTTCCAGCAGAAGGGGCAGAAGGATAGGGAGGCCACTAAACTGGAGAAAAGCAAACATGGATATTTTGGGGGCGGGTACTGCAGTCCCTGTTGACCAAGGACAATGTGTGTGCATTCTGCAGTCCTTTTTGACCAAGGAGAGTGTGTGCCTGTGTTTGGTTATACTATATTTTTTTTTTTAAACTTTACAGAGCGTGATGTAGAAATCTGTATTTGATTTATTCCTGACACTTTCACTGCCATTTTAGAATGGACTGTAGGATTGCTATGTTGGCGCAGCGTTCATGTCGGCAGCAGGCTGGGTCATTACCTGTGGACAGAGCATGCTTTGCCTGAGTCCTGCCTTGTACAAAAGGCAGAACCAGGATCTTGCCAGTGGCAGTTTGGAATGTAAATGCTGGAACCAAAATCCACAAAAGAAATACGGAATTTTTAATCTGAGAGACCAAATTTAGAAGACGCATTAACATCTGGCACCGAGGTTGTTTTGCATATATAAGAGCGTGATGACGAAGAGTTTCAGTTCCACCCAGCCTCAAACTGTGGTGAGCAAACCTGGGTTGCGTAAGAGCTGCAGAAATCTTGGGAAGCGGGACTGGTGATCGCTTCCAGAGGCAGTGTTCCTGTATGGGTGGCTGAGGAGCAGCAAGGATACAGGGCTTGAGGTGGGAAATGAGAAAGAAGAGGGAGCAGCAGCCATGTGGCTGAGATAGAAAGGTTGGAAGGCACTGCCTTAGATGGCCAGTCCAGGTCCTTTAACTCCTAAACATCCATGCGTTAAGTTGTTTGATGGGAAGTCATCTTGGTCACTGACTTGCTTTTTCTGGTCTTACTTTGGACCTGAAGCTGCTTCTGTATGATAGAAACCATCTTTTCTAATTCCATCACTTGGCCTGCTAAGAGTTTCCCTACGAGTCTCTTGAGATGTGGTGACATCTGGTGACTGCTCGAGAGTATTGCATGCTTAAACACGTTCACGTTTGTGAACAGCTTTTTCAGCCTCTAATACTTGTTATTGCTTGAACAACAGGACTGTGATATTTGTGTTCACTACAGAAAGCAGTGTGGTTGAGTCTTGAGACTCAGAAAGCAGAGTGAGTTGAGAGACCCCAGGTCTGCCACAGGCCGGCTCTAGAAGCTGTTCTGTTTTGGACTGGTCTCTTCTCTGTATTTTTCACATGCAAGATCATGTTCCTGGAAGGGATGAAGAAGGATGCTAGAGGTCTTTTAGGAGTTAATCCTAAAATCTTGTGTCTTGTAATCTGCGGGCTTGGAAAACTGAAGACGTGAACTCATAGCCCTTGTGAACTTCATTATTCTTTTCAGTTTCTCCTTGGCTAAGCAAAACCAAGGAGTTTTATTTTGCTTTTAAGACTCAGAAGAAGCCTAGTAGTTAAATTGATGGACTGGGGAAGCACATGGTCATGAAGAGACTGCATGTTCTTGAGAGACAAAGCACTTAAAAGCCGAAGCACTAGTCTCTCCTAGCCATATTGAGTTGAGCTTGTGATCAATGAAGCTGGAGGTCTTTAGCATTGTACGCCCTTGCATGGAAGAAAATGCCAGTGTCGTGTCTGTTACATCTTTCATTCTAGGTTTTCCTTGACTTCTACAGCAAAAATTGCACCTCAGAGTTACAGTTGTGATTGTGTAGGGTCCTTCTGAGTACTGTTTGCCTTCTTTGAAGTACTGTCATGGTTACTGAGCATGCATAATAAGCAGCATTTGAGAGGTCAGCATTGACGCATTTGCTGATTCTAGTGTTTGAACCTGTTGGACATAGCCGTTCGGTGGGGTAGATGCTACTGTCTTGAAGTGGTTGTGTAGCACCTACTATGGTGAGTCAAAGACTGGAGTGTCTTTTTTCTTAATGCCAGGGACTGTCTTCTCTGGTGCTATATTCATGTAGACAGAAACGGGAGGGTGTTTCACACATGGTGGGTTTAGGAAAGCAGTCCAGTGGATGCCTGTTGTATTGCCATTTGTAAATGTCAAATCCCAATCCTAACCAAACTGAGAAGAGAGAAAAACTACTCTTAGGGAGTACACCTGGGAGTGAAGTACCCGATTGTTGTTCTCCAGAAACTGCTATATATTTGGGGTGTCTGCATTTTTTTTTTTTTTCCTGAATGTAAAAAACCCTTCTATTAGAAATA
>VYZW01041485.1:1677-23544 GCA_013401315.1 Balaeniceps rex | reverse complement strand
GCTCTCCACAGGTTTCCTGAGGAAGCATAAAATAAAGGGAATTTGCACCCAAATTTATTTATGGTGCAATCTAACATAATTAGCTTTTTGAGTGGTATTTGTATATTCATTTGTAAGTTCAATGCCTAATCTGACCAAACCATCTTGATGTCCTCTTTAATCAAAGGAAAGAAATAAGTGCATTTGGAAGACAGTTACTCCCGCAAATATTAGACACGCTTCTAAAAGTCTCTGTTGTCTGTAGAGAGCCTAGTCAAATAACTCATATCAGAATATCACATTTCAGATAGCTAGATTTGGGGAAGATTAATTCTTCCCCTCTTTTTTTTAGCAATATTTATAATTTTTTTTTTGTTTCTGTTGTTGATAATTCAACAATTTCAGCATTCACTATCCTTTAGAACACTATATTAGCAACTGAGCACTGAAAAAAGAGGTTCTGATCATTCACACTGCAATGTTCAAGGACCTAGGAAACCTGTGGAGAGCTCTGATTATGCTTTTATAATTTTTTTTAAAGCTGATCAAGACCTATGGTTAGAGGTAAAAAAAAACAAAGGGGCTTCAAGACATTAAACAAAGGGAATTAAATGATTTTTTATTATGCTTATGAAATCAATTTCCCACCCAAGAACCAGATAGTGATTCAACATCAAGAGATTCAATAAGCATATAAATGCNATGGCATGAGTAGCAATTTCTAAAGACCTTGTATAGTGTCCAAAACAGATAACTTCAGACATTTTAGCCATTAGGTTTGTTGAAGCTATCATCTTAAACATCCTACTAAGAACACTGGTGAATAAGAGTCCAGCAGCAACAAACCTAATGGCTAAAATGTCTGAAGTTATCTGTTTTGGACACTATACAAGGTCTTTAGAAATTGCTACTCATGCCATAAGGCACAACAACAANATAAACTGGATATTTTGAAAAGCAACTGTAGAATACTTGCAGGAACTAGTCATTGAAGATTCATAAAAGCATCTATATAAAGAAAAATCTGAAAGGGAAAGTACAAAGGCAATAAGTTGTTAAGAGAGTAGGTGATTGCAGCAGAAAGCCACAGCAGGAATATATTCAAACAAGCAGTTTGCAAAGGTTAAGCTGTATATCAGCATCATTTAGTCTCCTTATTCCCACTTACCCAGGAACATTTGGCGTACATCTTGATCTTGAATAGTTATCTCAGATCCTTTCATTTAATATCATCTGTGTGCTTTATCAACATTCTCATCTCTCTTCCAGTTTATCAATGAGCATATTAAATGGAGATCAGAACTCTGGCCTCTACAGTCAGCACAAGATACCTCCCATCTACTTATTTCATTGTTAATTTTCATTATTCTATTATAGCCTTTTAGTCAGATTTCAGTCCATTGACTGTGTTCTCTGCAGGATAATTTGTATGAATTTTTCAAGTGAAATGTGATAGAGTCAGTGTCTCTTTTGTTGCATGAGTTTATATGTGTGAAAACTCTTCTAAGATCAACATATACTAGGAAATTAAATCTAACTCAGTGTGTCAAACAGTTCATCAAGATGTTAAAGAAAATAATATATGCATATGATGTTAAATCATAACATAATGAAAATAATTCACAAAATAGGATGCCTAATTCTTATGAGTTCATTGCTTTCTAGGCATTGGTCCTGCATATATTGAGATTCTTCAGCCTGAATTGATCTCCATAGAATTGAAAGTGCTAAGTACCATACAGTATTGAGCTTTCCGTGTTTATTTATTTTCCTTTTGGATTTTAATGTAGGAAATCACTTAATCATGTGTGAAATGAAAGAACCATCCAAGAAATGAAAGAACCATCCAAGCAGTCTCACTAAAGATAAGATTCCCACTTACAAGTATTAAGTTACACATATGGGTTAAAGTCCTAATCTTCACCTAAGGTAAATCAGTGTGGCTTCATTTAATTCAATAGAACTAGGCCAATTCACCTCATTTAATAATCTGCCAGCTCACACTTTTTTACTATGGATATGAGCTAGACCTAAGAAGCTCTACTTTAAGAATCATTCCATTCTTCTTTTCCAAAAATGGGTTCATATATTTGAAAGTTTTTGCCAGTTTTTTAGATTCTTCCAATTGTGTTTTTTGTTCTTTTTCCTCTTCCTCAAATACAGTGTCAGAAAGTAAATGTTTACTTACAAAAAAACCCAAGTATGCATATTAGTAATTTTCACAGCATTTTCATTGAGTGTTGTGCTTAGTTTGCCACACTGGGTAGGTTGGATCTGACGCTAACACACAACGTGTCATTTAGGCCATAATGTATGACGTTGACCTGGACAGACTCCTAACAAAATTAGGACATGTAGTTGCAAGACTATCATCAGCTGGGAAGTGATTCACTGTTTAGCTGTCAGTTGTGCTTCCAAGACCACAATTCCCCTCTACAGTCTTTCCCAGTGTGAAGTGAGAGGCATTGTTATACCCACCTGATAATTTAGCTAATGAAATGTGTTAAGCTAAACCATTTAGTTTTGGATGGGAATAGGGAAAGTTTCACAAGCAGTACTGCTCTTGACATACTAATTAATATCATGTGTCCCAGCCATATGTGTGAGTCTTTTATCATTTTTTTTAAAACCTAAAGTCAAATAGGTTGGCTTAATACCTGTGGTTTCAGCTAATTTATGGGATTTTTGCACTGACAGGAGGAGAAGCATTCACCAGTTATCACCACTCTCAGCCAGCAAGAAAGGACCGAGAGCGTTATCTTTTACCCTGTCTTGCTCTCACATATCAGTTTTTTCCTGATACTTGGTAGCTGTGGTACTTCAGGACCCAAATGAAAATCTGGGGCAAGGATCTTAAATATGTGAATGAACAGTGAACTAAAGTACATATTCAGGCTGAAACATGATTGTTGTAGATTAATGACAAATAACATGAAAGTGCCAAATTAGAAATATACCTCAGATTATATGCCTCTGCTGGACATTGCTAAAGAAAAGCAGGAAGAGATCTTTTAGTGATTTAAACATCTTTCTTTTCACAATATATAGGTTATGTTTTCCTTTCAGCTCCTGTGTTCTGTTTCATTTGTTTTCAATAGGAGTATCATGCACATATATGACATCAGAATTTGGTTTCTTGTATATATGGTGATTATGAAAACAAAAGTAGTATTTTTTATGTGCAAATGAATTCTGTGATGCTCAATTTATTTTCTGAACTATGGTCTTATGAACAGTGACCGTATACACAACTTGGGAAACTAAACTTTCTTTGCCTCACTAGCTCTAATAAGAAGATAGGAGGAAACACTCTTCTACAATGACATGAAAGAACATTATAAAAGATACTGACAAAATTATATAAAAATGCTTTGGATTTACACTGATGTCTAATAAGATGCAGCTGTCTCCTGGTAAATAAAACTATGTTTGAACAAGTTAATACATACAAGCATCAATAAATTCATACTTGAGATGACAAAGTAATGCTGGCATTTGCTGTGATTTATTTATCTAAATAAATATGCTTCTCAGCTTTATCAAGATGTCTGGCCTAGACATCTCATGATGCCCTCATATAGCTTGGCTAGAGCATATTTACATCACAATCAGGAAGAAAAACTGCTCAAACAATTAATTTCATGGCTGTTTGTTAAATAGTAACAGAACTAAGGACTCAAAAATTCTAGAAATGTTTCACAGAATCATAGAATCACAGAATGATTTGGGTTAACTGGCTGAAGGGTAGAGCTCAAAGGGTTGTAGTGAATGGGGATACATCTGGCTGGCGACTGGTCGCCAGCAGTGTTCCTCAGGGTTCAATTCCAGGGCCAGTTCTGTTCAATATATTTATCAACGCTCTGGATGCAGGAGTTGAACGCACCAGCAAGTTTGCTGAAGATAATAAACTGGGAGGTACTGTTGACTCTCTTGAGGGACAAGAGGCCTTGCAGAGTGATCTAGATAGATTGGAGCATTGGGCTATGATTAATGGGATGAAATTTAGCAAGTCCAAATGCCGAATTCTGCACCCAGGATGGAGTAACGCCAGGCACAAGTATAAATTGGGAGAGGAGTGGCTGGAGAATAGCCCTGCAGAAAGGGATCTGGGGGTGCTGGTCGACAGCAGGCTCAACATGAGTCAGCAGTGTGCCCTGGCAGCCAAGAGGGCAAACCACATCCTGGGGTGCATCAAACACAGCATAACCAGACTGTCAAAAGAGGTGATTATCCCGCTGTACTCAGCATTGGTGTGGTCTCCCCTTGAATACTGTGTGCAGTTCTGGGCCCCACAATTTAAGAAAGATGTGAAGGTCGTTGAATGCGTCCAGAGGAGGGCAACAAAGCTGGTGAAAGGGCTGGAAGGCATGTCCTATGAGGAGCAGCTAAGGACTTCGGGCTTGTCTAGTGTGGAGAAAAGGAGGCTGAGGGGCGACCTCATTGCTCTCTACAGCTTCCTGAGGAAGGGAAGTGGAGAGGGAGGTGCTGAGCTCTTCTTCCTGGTATCCAGTGATAGGATGTGTGGGAATGGTTCAAAGTTGCACCAGCAGAGGTTTAGACTGGACTTTAGGAAACATTTCTTTACCAAGAGGGTGGACAAACACTGGAACAGGCTTCCTAGGGAGGTGGTCGATGCCCCAAGCTTGTCAGTTTTTAAGAGGCATTTTGAGAATGCCCTTAATAATATGCTTTAACTTGGTCAGCCCTGAATTGGTCAGGCAGTTGGACTAGATGATCGTTGTAGGTCCCTTCCAACTGAAATACTCTGTTCCACTCTGTTCTGTTCTTTTCTGTTCTATTCTATTCTATTCTATTCACTTAAATGTTGGAAGGGACCTTTAAAGATCATCTAGTTCCAACCCCCTTGCCATGGGCAGAGACATCTTCCACTAGATTAGGTTGCTCAAAGCCCTGTCTACATGAACTTTGGGCACTTCCAGGAATGGGGCATCGACAACTTCTCTTATATATTGATCTAGAAATCCAATTAAGAGTTAATATAAATGTCAAGGTTTTACTCAAGAGCAGTGTTATGAGAAAAGTTAAATAGGATATAGTCCTCAGCTACCTCATTAGTACTGTATTTGGTCCTTATTCTGCCTCTCTATTTCATCCGCCTAGTACTATCTGCCAGAGACACACATAGTAGCAAGTATCTAGCAGCACTTTAGCCACTTCTAATTCACCAGTCCCAGTGATCAAATTCTCAAGTCGAATCATCCATTGGCAGTCTGTGACATGAATGACCAACAAGATTTGAAATCACATTGCTGCAACTAAACAGTTTAAAAGATCTGTTTATAAGCCTTTAAGAACCGTATGACAGTACCATCATATTCATACTTTAGTGACATATTCAAGGAGCCATACAACTGTGTGAAGCATGTGCTTCAGTTAAAGTATCAGTACCTTTAATTGTTATATACTGACACCTCCCAAACAGAAAAAAAAAGGAGGAAATGAATTCTTTAGGATGGTAGCACAGCTGTTTTTGTAGAAATATACAATATTATAATACATAATATTATTATCAAGGGGTATTGGTACAAAAAGGTATATTGCCTTACCCATCTGTTGCGAACATCTCATGAGGATATTTCATCATGGATCCGACTAACTTTATCTCTATCTAGGATCTTTCCATTCAGTTACTTCTTACTTGATTTCCCATTCACAGACAGACTTACCTTACAGTTCAAGTTACTGTTAGCTTAGTCTTGCTCTTACTTAAATACATCTGCTGGCAAGAAGTTGAGTTTATAGAAAACCATCTGAAAATGGATTTTTTCACCCTCTATTAAACTACTTCATAAAGTTTGCAATATTTATTGCAATTATCAAGATTTTGTGTTTCTTATGCTTACAATGACAGTGAGCCCTTTGTTTAATCAGATAAAATCTGATAAATTGACCAAAATATAAAGGTAGTTATTTGTATATAGATGAAGGGACATCAAGTAGGAATGAAGCTGAAAAAGTTCTTAAAGTATAGGCCTGATCCTGAATTTATAAATAGTTCTTTTGTGGAGAAACTTACAGCTTACAGCTCACATGGTGATGTGCTCCAGTATTACAGAATCATCTGCTAGGAGACTCATAAAATGATGTGCCTTTTGGACTTCTTATGTACTCCAAATGACACATTAGTCTCATTCCCAGTCAGAAAAGGAGGAATAGTGTTCTGTAAAACCACGCTTTTTCCATTTGTGCAGCTTTTTGTTTGAGTAAACTATTTAGATTGCAAGCATTAGTAATTTGTTCCTGCTTGATTTAGACTACAGAGGGGTAGACAGCTTGACAAACTGCCAGGCAATGGAGAAGCGAACACCTTTCATTTCAATGTATAAAGTTCTTTCCTGCTTTTTCCCTTCTGATTCTCCCTTACCTGGTGATCTTCAGACCATTTGTCCCAGACCAATGCAGCAAGTTGTGGTAGAAAATGTTTGAAAATTATTTAGAAAAACATTTCCAAATTATCCCATATGTTCCTACAGCCCAGAGAAATGTATGGGTACATTTGCACAAACACTGAGAACATTCATGCAAAAACTAGAATGTCAGGAGAAAGAAAGTAAATCTCATGGAATTGTTTTGATTTATTCTATGCCGAGGAGTGAACAACAAACTTCACAGAACTGGAACTAATTCACACGAAAGTGTTTCATTGATATATGAAGCTGATGGATGTTGCTCGGTCTGTATATTGTGATTTATGGATAGATAGCATACATATATTTTGAATGTTGAATTTACATTGTTGAAAAACAATCTTAAACTATTGTAGCTGGGAATGGAAATCAAGTAAGGTTATGATCTAACAAAATGAATGTGAAACAATAATGTCTATGTAATGTAGCACCCAGAAAGCAAAATCTGCAGTTTCATTCTATATTACTGCCAGATTTTAAGAGCACCTAGACAAACAACATTTTCGCGCATGAGAGGGAGGAAGAAAGGAAGTACTTTCAGTGCTCAGTTTTGACATAAAATACTTATCCTGCCTTTTACACATTGCCATCTTTTATACTTGATTTTTCTCTCAGTTTGCATGACAGCAAGTGTTTGTGCATATGCAATTCCATGGCACATTTAGCCATCAACAAGGTTTATTTTGATCCATTTACAGCGAAGTGATATTGCTGTAAGAGCACTAAAGGCAGTGTGGAAGGGTATAAATTAAAATTGTACTTCAGAAGCCACAAAAACTGCTCCCTGGTGTCCAGTAGGTTTTATGAGCCTTTGCAAATAGGCAGCAGGACTGTTAACAGACCGTGATGACATGAGAAACATGTTGTATAATACAATTATTTTATGTTAAAACAATGATACTATTTATTTTAATAATGGAACGTAATACACTGCTAATTGTTAGTGCATTAGCTTTTATGGGATATCGAATATGGAATTGAGGGGAACAAATCAAGTATATGCTATTCAGTTGTATGCTAACTTCTGCTTAGCATGTAGGGAAGTGTATAAATAAAAGCTCTCAATTACAGTAAAAGTGTCAATACTGCTTCTGCAAAGGCTGTGCAATGAAAAATATCCTTTCAGCTCATCTGTCTTTATCATATTTTTTAAAAAATTACAGTGATCATTCTGAAGTTCTTGAAATACATTCATAGTTATAAATAGCTAGTCCGTCATTTTTGTACTGGGAAAGTATGTATATACTGTTAACAAGAGCATGTGCTCAAAAGGAGGACTTCACAGTAAATCAGATGGGTATTACATACAGCCAAAACCTTTTTAAGTTAAAGTTTATGCATCAAGTTTCTTGAAGCAGTCTAAAGCCTAGTAAAATGACTCATTGGTTTGAAATAATCCCCTCTGAAATACCAGTTTGTCTGTCACATTTAAGTTTTAATAACCAAGTACAACCTTTACATAACAAATGGGATAAATGAATATGTACAAAAACATACCAAATATTATGGAATTAAAATTACAGCTGCAGCTATAGCTAAATGAACCAGTCTTGCAGCTCTTTAAAGGTGATCTTTTTAAAATAAAGTTTGTGATCTCATGTCTTCCCTTTAATCAGGACTGAGAAGAGTGGGGGCACTGGGAAATGAATGCTCCCTGGTTCTGCAACAACTTGTCCTTGTCTCAAGTTATCAGAATTTACATGTGTCCTTTCATAGAATCATAGAATCATGGAATCCTTTAGGTTGTAAAAGACCTTTAAGATCATCAAGTCCAGCCGTTAACCTAGCACTACCAAGTCCACCACTAAACCATATCCCTAAGTGCCACATCTACACATCTTTTAAATACCACCAGGGATGGGGACTCCACCACTTCCCTGGGCAGCCTGTTCCAGTGCTTGACAACCCTTTCCATGAAGAAATTTTTCCTAATATCCAATCTAACACCCACCCCAACCCCCCCNTCCAGCAACTCAATGTCCTTCTTGTACTGAGGGGCCCAAAACTGAGCACAGTATTCGAGGTGCAGCCTCACCAGTGCTGAGTACAGGGGCACAATCACTTCCCTAGTGCTGCTGTCTATGTTATTTCTGATACGAGCCAGGATGCTATTGGCCTTCTTGGTCACCTGGGCACACTGCCAGCTCATATTCAGTCGGTTGTCGACCAACACCCCAAGTGATTTTCTGCTGGGCAGCTTTCCAGCCACTCTTCCCCAAGCCTGTAGCATTATGACCCAGCTGCAGGACCCAGCACTTAGCATTGTTGAATCTCATACATTTGGCCTTGGGCCATCAATCCAGGCTCTCCAGATCCCTCTGTAGAACCTTTCTACCCTCAAGCAGATCAACACTCCTGCCCAACTTGGTGGCATCTGCAAACTTACTGAGTTATAGACTCTCTTCAGCTTAATGTACCTGTTGATTTTAGGCACTATGACTCCTTTCATTTAACCATATGGCCCTTGCAAGTGAAGAATCTGAACACACTTTGCATTTGAATATATTTAACCTGCTCTCCTGTGCAAAGTAGGGAAATGCCATGATAGCCCTTTAAAACACAACAAAACTCAGCTGAGAGAGAAGGAAATGCTAAAGAAGGGCTTTTAACATAGCTTTGCCATGCAGAGGTGACTTGTATGATTCAATCAATGTCTTTGCACTGCACTCCTCCTAACTCCTTGTTCAGAGATTTTTATGGACAAAACCTGTTGGATTGCCTCTGCACTCACCATTGGAGACATGCATGTAAAAATACTAATGTTGGAGAGAGATGGACAGAATTGTAGGTATTCAACTATATCGTATAATACACAGAATCACAGAATCATAGAATCATTTGGTTGGAAAAGACCTTTAAGATCATCAAGTCCAACCGTACCTGTCCACTACTAAACATGTCCCTAAGCACCTCGTCTACCCATCTTTTAAATACCTCCAGGGGTGGGGACTCGACCACTTCCCTGGGCAGCCTGTTCCAATATTTGACAACCCTCCCCGTGAAGTTGTTTTTCCTAATATCTAATCTAAACCTCCCCCTGGCGCAACTTGAGGCCATTTCCTCTCATCCTATCACTTGCTACTTGGGAGAAGAGACCAACACCCACCTCGCTACAACCTCCTTTCAGTACAGTAAAGATGTCATTCATCAAGACCATCTAAACCTGAAAAAGCATATGCTGGGTTAACCTCTCCCTTCGCCTTTGAGGGACATGTTCTGAGGGTCGTGGGTACCTCCTCACTGTTACTCTACCATATCATCTCCTTTCTTTACAAACTTAGCTTCATTTCTCCTCTGCCCATCTCCTGCACTGACCGTTAGAAAATATTCCTTTGATTACCAAGTACAGTGCCAAAGTTTTAGATGTCCAGCCCTGTTGCAGAACCCAGAAGCCAGTTGGAGGTGGCTGTTTTCTATAGTGCTTTTTATTGAATACTAAAGTGATCAGGTTCATGGATACTTAGGTCTGTAAAAAGCCAGTGGCACAGTTCAGCACAGAAGAGATTACTTGCTGAAGACTAAATGTATTAGCTGCATTATCCTGTCAGTACCATGATATTCTCTTTCAATTAAAAAGCCCTGGATTTCAGCTTTATTATCTTGAATGCAGTAAAGCATTGATATGGCTAGACTGCAAGGGTAGTTGAGGCGTTAAAATTTGCACGCTACAGTCACGAGGATTACTTGGGAGGTGCTTTCTTCCCTTACGTGTCTGCTTACTGAAAACACAGAGGCAGATTTATGGGCTAAGAAGGTAAAAATAAGATGCCTATGCTAGGGTGACATAGCAGCTAAACTGGGATTTTCAGGGTTACAGCTTCTGATTTAGGCACTTAATATCTATCTAAGTGTTTTTTTTTTAAATCTGGTCCTAGGAGATATTATAACGTACAGCTTGCAAGAAAGTTAGTGCAATTATTGATGGACATAAGTTGCTAATTTTCCCTGGCATGTCTGCTGCACAACATCAAAGGCAGCAAATAAATGAAAAAGTTGAAAAAAAAAAAAAAGATGAATGAGGATGTCACTGCATCAGTCTTGTTTGCAGCCAACTGAGCTTCACACAGGCAAGAAAACTCATTTTAGGATTTGGCTTTTGTGACCCGTGTATTCATCTGGATCCCAAATAAGAACCTGTAATTTCCTGTTTCATCTGATCCTGACTTTTTGGGAAACAATTAGATTTTCCTGACCCTTCCTGCTAGATCTTAATTGTGTGGTTGTTAGAAGGATAAATGTTAATTATGAATGCTGTCTGCTGTCCTCATTTCCCTCTTCCCCTCCTCCTGTTCTGCTTAATCAAATTTTAACTCTGGTTTAATTATTTTTTACCCATTTCGGCACTACTTCACTACAAAAAATAAAATAAATACAAATCTTTCTTAAATAAATCATATACTTAGCCTGCCTTAGTAAATTAATACTATCAATTCAAAGCGTAGTCACTTTGAAAGTTACATAGAGATTCAGCTATTGTGTCCATATTTGCTGGTTTTTGAAACGGTACGGTCACAGTTTCCTATTTTATTTTTCTTACTCCTGTGGCAGAACCTTGAAGCTCATCTTCCCACACTCAATACGCCAAGTATAGCTCAACCATCTGTGTGCGCCAGCAGGTGTAGTCTGTTATAAGACTGCTTGGTACGAATGGCCTGCCTTACAAAACATTCATGCCATTGCTGCAACTGAGTCCTTGCAATCAAGATGTTAACATGCACTAGTTGCAGGGAATTAATAGGTAAGAATAGCATGGATATTGAAAGAGATATACACTTTAGTAGTAGTAGTAGTAGTAGTAGTAGTAGTAATAGTATCTGGTTAATCAGATATTGGTGCCCAACCCTGTGTAAAATGAGGATACAAATGTCCAGCAAAAAGTATGTAATGCATTTTGAAGTTTGCCTCAGTCACTACAGATTCAGAAATGGCTTATTAAGATTTTGAGATTGCCAGCCTTCTGACAGTCTTGTAAATCCCTTTGCTGCATGTTTTAATGAAGTTAAGAACCAGCAGTGTGACTGTACAGTAAGAGTGGTCACAAGCTCTGATTTCAAGAATAAGGCCATACCATTAGCTGTGTATAGGAAAAGACTGAACCAAAGCTCCAGTTAGGGCGGGAAGACTACAAGCTTTCATATGACCAGCCAAGTAAGAGCTGACAGGCAGCAAAGCACAGTTTTCTAAAGCACACCTCAGCAGTAACTGATAACGTGAGCACTCCTGAGCAAATGAAGTGGGTGAGTTAAAATCAAATTTATTTATTTGAAGTCTGATTTCACATGCTTAGCTGGGTTCTAAAATGAAGTCTCTCACACTGTCTCCTGTTTAGCAAATCCATTTTTGCTGCCTCACCACTGCTATCTGTCAAATACCAGCTAAGACCCAGTGCCCTCCACACCCAGTATGAGTGTTGTGTCTCCTCCAGAAAATCACCTGTTTCAGCGGAAGCAGAGAGCACTATCTGAACTGTTATTTATTGGTGTTACTTAGTTCACCTTTTCCTACCTGAGACCCCTGAATAAAGAAGACATTTTCCTTCACTCCATTGCAATGTAGGCTGTTGGCAGAGTGGTGTGTATGTTCCCTGTGTATGTAATTAATCTTGATGGGGGGGAGGCAACACACAGTAGCAGTGATACTTGCCTGTCCCTACTGCCTTGTATCTGGGATTAATGTCTGACTTCATGGTTTATGCTGGAAAAGAACATACACGTGTAGCTAGGATTTCTGTACTGGTGCATAAAGCACCAAAACATTTTTAGAACATGCTCTCTACCACCCCTCTGCTGCTAATGACAGCATAGTTGTGCTCTTATGTGACAGCATAGTTATAGGAGAGGCTTTCTGTGTGCTAACGTGTTGAATGTAGGGGAAAATCTGACATCTCAGGAACTGTAGAACATCAGTCCAGCATCTCAACCCCAGAACTGTCTGTGTTCCCATCCTGGAGCAGATGTCCTGAATGCTCCCATGCTTTCATGGTGATGTGAGTTCTTCTGCCTTGCAGATAATAGTTAATATACAACTTGCAACATTAGTCTTGCAACTGACATCTGTCAGTATAGTTTCATGTATATGCTAAGCATCATTTTATTGGGTAAGGTTTTGTATGAGAAAGAAATGGGAAAGAAAAATCTGATGCATAGATGTATGAGACCTTGAAATAACATTTAAAAAAACTGATCAACTCCATGCTGATACACAATATGTCTTTCAGTCAACATTTTAAGCATTAGCAGAAATTTACCCCTAGGAAAATCCCCATAACCTCATATAACGCACTTCCTCTGTCGTGTTAAAATTTGCTTAAACTCCACAGAGTTCAGTGGTTTTGCACTGAAGTTAACCTTAAACATAATCTCATACATCTGCTTGCCAGTTTCTCAGTGGCATAAACTAGATTTCTGTATCCTGCCAAAGAACCCCCAATTAACCTCTCCTCATTGTAGACTGACATGATGCATAACTCATTGTAACTACTGAGAAGGTGTCATGAGGTGCTTGACTGTTTCACAGTTAATTGGGTATGCATGGCCAGGTTTTGGTAGCAAGGAGGGGCTGCAAGGGTGCCTTCTGTGAGAAGCTGCCAGAAGCTTCCCCCACATCCAATAGAGCCAATGCCAGCTGGCTCCAAGATGGACCCACTGCTGGCCAAGGCTGAGCCAATCAGCAACGGTGGTAGCATCACTGGGATAACATATTTAAGAAGGGAAAAAACCTGTGCAACACCAATTGCAGCCAGAGAGAGGAGTGAGAAAATACGACAGAAACAACCCTGCAGACACCAAGGTCAGTGAAGAAGGAGGAGGAGGAGGTGCTCCAGGCACCGGAGCAGATTCCTCTGCAGGCCGTGGTGAAGACTGTGGTGAGGCAGGCTGTCCCCCTGCAGCCCATGGAGGTTAACGGTGGAACAGATATCCACCTGCAGCCCATGAAGGACCCCACGCCGGAGCAGGTGGATGCCCAAAGGAGGCTGTGACCCCATGGGAAGCCCATGCTGGAGCAGGCTCCTGGCAGGACCTGTGGACCCATGGAGAGAGGAGCCCACGCTGGAGCAGGTTTGCTGGTAGGACTTCTGACACTGCGGGGTCCCACGCTGGATCATTCTGTTTCTGAAGGACTGCACCCCATGGAAGGGATCCTCACTGGAGCAGTTAATGAAAAACTGTCTCCTGTGGGAGGGACCCCACACTGGAGTAGAGGAAGAGCGTGAGGAGTCCTCCCCTGAGGAGGAAGGAGCGGCAGAGACAACATATGATGAAATGACTGCAACCCCCATTCCCCGTCCCCGTGCACTGCTGGTGGGGAGAAGGCAGAGAAAATTGGGAGTGAAGTTGAGCCTGGGAAGAAGGGAGGGGTGGGGGGAAGGTGTTTTTAAGATTTGGTTTTATTTCTCATTATCCTACTCTGATTTTGGTTGGCAATAAATTAAATTAATTTCCCCAAGTCAAGTCTGTTTTGCCCATAATGGTAATTAATGAGTGATCTCCCTGTCCTTCTCTCAACCCATGAGCCTTTCGTTATATTGTCTCTCCCCTGTCCGGCTGAGGAAGGGGAGTGATAGAGTGGCTTGGTGGGCGCTTGGCATCCAGCCAAGGTCAATCCACCACAACAATTCATGATAAAAATACTGAATTATGTCAATTAAGCCTGCCTAGAGATTGTTGTTTCAATTTAGACTGGTGCCAAGGGACTCAGGACCATGAATAAATAACAGTTCTGATGAGATTATGGTAGTTTGGACCATTTAATCACCAAGCACTCTACACGAGACAGAGCATCAGTACATTCAAATCCTGCAAGTATTTGTGCTTTGGCCTTTCCATGTGCTTTCACAGGTGGGATAGTGAGTGATAATAAGGAAGAACTAATTTCTGCAGAAAGAAGCAAACTACAGAGTGTTCAGTTAGAAGTAATATTTAAAAAGAAATATATGTGCATTGAGCAGGATTAATAAATATTCAGCAATCCATCTATGGAATTTTTACCTAGAAAATTGAGAATATAGTCTTCCTTGATGGTAGGTATTATCTAGGTTTGAAATCAGATGACCGATTTAATTTCTAATCTTGTAATTATTCTAATCTGGTAACAGTTTTAAAATTTAAAATCTTAAAAAATTTCAGTATCATGCATTTCTATGATGTAAACTCAAATTTAAACACCTACCTTGTGCATATGCTCTCTTATACTTCTCTACAGTTTTTCTTCTTCCTTCTCCTTTGGCATCTTTTATTCAGCTTCCCAGTTCAGTGTTTTTCTGTCTCCCTTGTTGACAAATCCTGACTTTTCTGTCCTTGTCAAATGAAACCAGTACTCTTCCTCCTGTTTCTTCACTGCCATTTTCCTTGTTGCTTCTCTTCTTCCACTGCAAATGGACAGTTGTACAGTACCTCAATTACAGGCTAACAGTACCAAAGTAGGTAAAACACAATTTAAAATGTGTTTTAAATTAAAACACATGCGCAGCAAAATGTGCTGTCACCTAAATTCTTATATGTTTCTGACATTTAAGAGACAAAGCAATGCTGATGAAATGAACAAATTATTTTTATCATAGAACTGACAAAACTTCAGCAGAAACTTTTTCTTTAACTTTTCTCGTACTCTGAAATCTTAAAAATAACATTTCCATAAGTAGGTACAACTTCATATATATATGAATATGTGTTTTAGGAAACATTAATGAACATGAAACTTCAAATCTCAATATGAAATGATAAATGAAAAACAGTGATTATGATTTGTAGTTGTAAGACTGGAAGCAGATGGACAGCCATGTGGTATATTTAACATTGTTCATTGCAACACATTTTCTACCAGCATTTGTTTTGGCACCAGCACAGATGACACACTAATAATATTTGGAATATTTCACAAGATGTGCAAGCAAAGGTGTCGCTTGATTGTGAGGACAAAACTGTCCTTCACAGATTGTCATAGAGATCTTAATCTTCCTTTCCTAAGTATCTCAAGACACCCAAGAACAGAAATCCTTATTTTCCTCTCACTTATCTCGATGTCTACTCTGCACATAATTCATTTATGAAGTTCTTTGGGGATAGTATCTAAACTGTGGCTTCAAAGCTTGAAGGAAAAAATGAAGAGAAGCTAGTTCCGTACATCTTCCCAGTAGTATTTCCTGCCCTGGTCAACTGAATCAACTGTGTTAGTTATATAAAATGCACCTTTTGTTTTGCTCTAAACTCTTTAAATGTATCAACATTGGTCCAGATATGACAGAATAAGGGGGTTCTGTATGTTGCTTACCCAGGAGTGGAAAGCAGAAGTGGGAAATCAAAAGTCAATGAACTGATAAACTGAGCTGAACTGGGATCTAAGGGTAAGGGTTTCTCATTTGTATTTGTCATGTTCCCTGCTGAAGCGAGACAGAGAGAAAAAGGTGCTTCTGGGAGAGAGCAAGAATACACCACACACTATAATTTGTGTTATCTATAGGTGGATGTATTTAAAGTCTTCAACTGATATGTTTTATACATTAAAAAGTCAATAGCCTTGTCACACGGTGAAACCTACCCGAAAGCACAGCTCAGATAAAAAGAGGTCTATACCTGCCCAGCTCCAACAGATTCGGTGATTCTGGTATGCACTGGAAAGTCAAAGCAGCACAGACAATTATCATGAGGGAGGCTTACCTGAAAGCACTGCTAGGTGAGATCTGAACTACATCTGCCCTTCTGTAATGGTTTAGATGTGCACTGGAAAGAATCAGAAATAAGTTAACCACATTACATCCTGGTAACACGTTTTGGGCGGGAGATCAGAAGGCAATGCTACCCCAGGCAGGCACTGCTAATAGACTTTAGACAGGGTGCAAGTCAAAGAGATTGGGGATATGTGACTAGCAAGGTTATTGGTGGGTGCTGTTGACCATTTAAGTTAAAAAACAGTAGTACAAACAGCAGTAGTCTCTCAGTGGGGACACATCCACAGAAGTCCACCACCCTGCAGAAGGCTAAGCCTGGGATGGGATGGCCACACGTGTTGGAGAGACACCCTCCACGACTCAGGAACCCAAATGGTTGGATGCTGCCCCATTCCCACACCTCAAGGGTGAAGAGCACACCTGGACCCTATGGCAGGCGCCTTGACTGGTATGTGTCCTGTGTATGTGGCAGGACAGATCTCCAGACAGAAATCAATACCCACCTGCTACACATATCCCCCTTAGAAAATTAACTTTAGGTTTTATGTCAGTACGTGGAGTGGTTCTGCTCTTGCAACTACCCCTGCACCACCCTACTTCCACACCACCAATGACAAGCCTAAATAATAACAATGTCTCTACTGATAAACATGATTTTGTTGAGGGGGGGATTTTTTTTTTTTACTTCCCCGAATCTTTTACCTGGAGAGGAAGGAGGATAATGAAAAGAGAATCCAGATGGAGTTTTTAATATGTTGCCATCCTGACTGAGAGCTCAGTTCTGGAAACAGGAACACCAGTCTCTCTTGACTTAGGACTCAGCATTATATCCTACACATTTCCACCCAGTAGAGAGAATACAGGGTTCAGTGAAGCTTCTACAATCTCTATTTAGTAAAACTCCATAAAAATCTTTCTCACTTCTTCAGTGACAGAAGTTGCTTTGAAGTGGAAGGGTGGCTCAGCTTCGAGACTTTGACTTGTTTTAGTTCCTCGGGGTTTCTGAAGCTTCAGAGATGAGCTATACCATTCGGGAGTTCACAGAAATGCAGATACTTACATCCTTCTCATTACAAGGCTGTGGGTGTTGGCTCTGCTGCTGGCCAGAGCTTGGGAAGTGGGTTTGATTTCAAAAATGCAGACAGGTTACAGTAAATTAAGGAGAAGAAAGAATTTTTTTTTTTCAAAAATACACATGTGAGAGTAACAGAATCATAAATAACAAAAAAAAATCTGAATTAAACAAATAATTCAATTTCAATCAAAATATAAAAAGATTCTCACCTGGCATTGTCCAGGAAAAAGCTGTGGGTGACTATCATAATATTATGTCACATGCACAGACAGAGAAACAAGCCCAAACCTCCCACCTAAACTGTGACTTAACACCTATAACATTACTCTACAGTTGTATGAAAAAGAAACCTAGATAATGCTGATGGTAGATAATAAAATAATGGTCCTTTTTTAAGGACTCTGACTTGCTCCTGTAATAGTCAAAACCCAAAGAGTTTAAATTGTATTATATAGTGACAGACAAGAAAAATAAGAGGTTAGATTCTTGCCTGAAACCATATAAACATAAGTATATCTGATCCTGTTACAACAGTTTTGAATAAGTAACAACCCTCAGGTGACTACAGAAAGAATCTCTTAGCTCCCTATTGCTTAGTTTTCCCATTCTACAAATAGCCTCCAAGGACAAGGAGATCTTGAGTGGGGGGAGAAAAAAAAAATTATAAGACATTTTTAAAGGGCTTTTATTCTTTTATGCCTATACCACAGTGATGGGCATATTTGCCTGAAAATGTGGGATAAGCAAGTACCAAGCTCTTTTCTGCCAGATTGGATCCCTGATGTTAGAAACCTGGATAATTGGGGTGGTTTTCCTTTCAAACTGCGGACTATATATCCTCTTCCAGCTGTGAGTGCACCAAGGAAGAGATTACTGACTCCTTACATCTGCCCGCTGACCTGCTCCTGTGAGAAGTCTCCAGCCGGTTCCAGTGACAATGAACTGGTTAACTCTCACTCAGCTTAAATGCAGCATCGTTCCTGACCCAGCCCAGCTGAGTGAAATACGTACAGAGCAAACAAACAACTTGTCCGACAGAGGGTCAACCCAGAGATCATGCTTTCCCTACCCCTTATCAAATGAATATTTCAGATTTCTTATACAGTGAAAGAGACTCACCAGAAGAGGATGAAGGACACCATCCTCATAAAATAATAGAGTTCAGTGATTTGGAGACCTGAGTTTTCAGCTAATGGTGTGGTGTGTTACATTGCCTTATGATTTCCACACAAACAGACTATATAAGCCTGCTTCATGTTTTTCAACCCATATTCCTTTCCTGTATTAATGAAACAAGCATTTTCTCACCATTATCCAAGCCTCAGCGATCCAAACAAATCTAAACATTCCAGATATGAGAAGAAGACATTGGTGAAGCCAAGATATGGAAAAATATTGATATCCACAGAAGAAGAAAGAAAATCTGAGAACATTTCTATGCTGCACATGGAGAATAACACTAACATAGCTGAAGTAGCTCTAGAACAAAAAGCAAATGGTTTGATGCTGTATTTGAGCTAATATTTGAGGGCTGTATTGTGCTAATACAGCCTTACTGCTTGCAGGACTGACCAATGGTGTCAATACAACATCAGTCCAGCTTAAACAGAGCTTGAACCATTCTTTATTTCTTGGTATAAAAATATCCTTAGCAACATTATTGAAACAGGAAACAGGATATTTCACAGAATAAATATACAATGTAACAGGCACAGCCCTGCATAATTGTTATGAACAATCTTTTTCACCATATTATAAAAGTGTATGAAGGAAAGCCATAAAACAGCATTTAGAGGATGCGACATGGCACTTATGACAATACTTCACGCATTTCCATCTCTAAAAATGCTCTGTAATCCACCACCAGTTTAGTTCCAGAACACCCAAAAGACATAATTATATATTACCTCCAAACATAAAAACTCTGGTGAGTGAGTAATTAAACGATAGACATTCCTTCCCACCTGCAAATAGACTGCTCCTTGGTTATAGCAATAGCAGATTCTTTCACTTTCTGCACCACTTACCAGACACACCAAGAAAGTTAGACTTATTCATTTTTCTCCCACCTTGCACGAAACTCCAATCCCATGGAGTTTCTCTGCCCTCTTCCTTGGCACTGTGGTCTGACTAAATTTATCTTGATCTTTGTGTCATAAAGGCAGTTGCAGTCCTGATTGCAGGTCCAGGTTCATCCCCCTCATTTAAGTAGGAAATATGGGTGTTACTGGCTCCCATTATAATGAAAGGAGAGAGACAGACACTTCAGTAGGCAATTCATCCTCTCTAAAATCAGAATCACACTCAATAAGTACCGGAACAGGACCTCAGATGCATACATTTCCAGCTCAGGCACTGCAATTACAAGTCTGAAATTAGATTTGATCAATTTCAGTCTTAAAATGAAGTTTGTCAAAAGTCTAGAAGAAAAATTCTGTTGGAGCTAAAGGAAAGACCCCATCTAAAGTGACCTGAAACTTGGAACTTACAATCCAAGGAAAAATTTAGTTTCTTAAAATATATTTCTGTTGCATATTGGAACAACACAAAAAGATTCTCCCTTCTAATATAATTACATGTAAACAATTGTCTAATTTCTTCAGTCAGAGTTCCCACGTTCACATTTTTTTCTCCTTCTTCAGCTGCTCACTACAAGCAGCTATGTCTATATTATGTTTTACATTATTTGTTGCATTATCAAATTGAGATAATAAACTTCCTGGGATAGAAGCGTTGTCATTTTATGTTTCAGGAAGCAGATGGTGAACCTGTCAAATTGTCTCTTCCTCTGAATCACCAATGATGTCTATTTACAGTGAGGACCATTTAAAGAGGGAATTTGCTACTTACAGGAGGTGCCTTTACTGTGACTGTGTGGCATTTTCCATTTCTATATTGTGAAAAAAAACCCAAGCAGACAATGGCATAGCAAAAAGTTATTTTTTTTTCCCACTGCAAGAGCAATAATATATAATCCAAATTAAAATTGTTTAAATAAGAGTTTTCAGTTTATTTGAAGCCCATTTTCTTGCTACTGATCACAATGACACATGATGTTCAGTCTATATATCATCATTCTATGTCTAGTCCCCTTTAACAAGTGAAGCAACCTTGTTGATTATTTTATTTGTAAATTGTTTCTCCCAGTGTCATCTACAAGTCATGGGAACTAGTCAAATGAATGCAATATAATGCTGAAACTTTCAAAGTAATTATCAACACTTTGATCTTACTCCATTACACTGTAACATATTAGCATATTAAATCTAAATTAGATGTCAATATAACCCCAAATTTAATCATCATGAGGGCTTCATCTGATTTCATTGATAGCTTCTTGTTGTATGAGTAGTAATAGCATTCTACTGCTGTTTCTGATTAACATAAACAAATTAAATTCAGCTTTCAGAAAATATTCTTATCATTCAGATTATAGGGAAAAGCCATAAAAATTGTAATCTAATTATATTGACTACCAAAATAAAAGCAGCTATTGTTTGAAATTTAAATATTAAAAAATATGCTTATGATGCCTTGCATGTGTATAATATGATGTAATCATATTTTGAATACAATGTTGCTGTTATACTTGCTTTACTTGATTATTGCCTGAGACAAAATTTGCCACATGAATATATATTTGACTTATGTAAATATTTTTATTTGCTTATGTAAATATTTGTCTTTTTTTTTTAATTGCAACACAATTTGGTTTTATGATCAACTTTCAAATCAACTGCCAATAGGAAGGAATCAAAAATATATCACAAGATGTAGCCCATTTAAACATTTAACAAATGTGTAAAGAGGGAAGGTTTCAAAATTATATATTTTTAAATTCTCAATATTCTCTTCCATTCTCCCTTCCGTATGTCTGACAGGCTCTTGCATGCTGTTTGCTACTTGCTGTGTTTATTATAGTTCATCCAATTGTTAGGAACAGTTATTTTTCATAACTGTTCAAAATATGAGAAAATGGGAATTATTCTGCCTGTTCTTTCAGAACTTTCACAAGTTTCAAGATGACTGTTTGCATGAATAACATTTGACCATAAGGGTTCAGTCTGTCTTTTTATTAAAAAAAAAACAAACCAAAACAACAACAACAACAACAAAACCCCAAACAAACCCAACCTGTAGGAACAGGATAGTTAAAGGAAGGAACAATACTTCCCTCTATATCTCAGTCTTGAATATGTAATAGGACACGTTATCTTTAAAAAGACAAGTAGCAAGTTAGTGGTGATGGTGGGGAAACTTCAAAGAAACATATGTTTATGTGAATTTAAATTCAATTCCTCAGTAGTCAGTTCTATAAATAAGGAGACCCTGTGTAATTTTGTTTGCTAAGATTTCAATTTATCATACTAATCTGCTTTAATATTCAAGGCACCAAAGCCCAGTGAGGCAATTCTGTAGTAATGAAAGAAATCTCCTGCTTGTGAAAGTTTCCTTTAGGGCTGGAGGAGCTGGAGGAANACCTCAATGGTTATGTGACGGTATCACCCCAGAAGTAATGCAAGATAAAACACAAAACCCCCGAGGTCATTTCTAAGCATTAAGTACTATTAATTAAATTAAAGTCATTCAGCTGTGGATAAGACCTATCGTTCTATCAGAATTCAGTAAATTATTTTGTAGTAGAGGAAGACTATTGTAAGTCAGGGGAACACATCTGTCTGGTGAATTGCAGTGAACGCAGAGCCTCTAATTTAACA
>VYZW01041482.1:39173-105758 GCA_013401315.1 Balaeniceps rex | reverse complement strand
TTAACCTTTGTCCTGCCACACCAAGTAGCATAACGCCTAAGTACTCTTGTAAGTGTTGATGAACAGTCCCTCAGTAGTAGCCTGAGCTCTCACACCACCTCTCAATTAGCCACGCTATTTGGAAATACTAATGGTCCACAGGAGGCTTTGCACCCCAGAAAGCATCTTTCCCCAGGCTCGCTGGTGTGGGAAATGCACAGCACAACAGGGACCAGTTTGGGACCAAATGCATCTCACAGAACAGAGAGGGCAAAGTTTACTAACAATTCTCAGCTCCCCCTCAGTTTGTGTTCTTCTTTGCCCTGCACGTCTGTTTTTCTGCTGATTTATTGAACCTCTTTGTGTTTTGCAGAATGCCAAAGCCAGCTACGACTTCAGCAGTAACGATCCCTACCCCTACCCCCGCTACACAGATGACTGGTTTAACAGGTAAATGGGTTTTGATCAGCCTGCGCTTCACTTTGGTTTGCTTAAAAAATTACAGGTATTGGCTGATATTTGTGGAATGTCTGTTTTCTGCTGAATTCTGTGCTTGCCAAAACGGAAGCTGCAGTCTCACTACTGCTTGAAAATTAGAGGTCTGATTTCATTTTTTTTAGGTAGCCTCTAGATAATGCTGAACAACCATTTTATGGTTTATAAATTAAGTTGCTGCTTCAGAAGAGTATATGTGTAAATTGTTTGAATGGGTGATAGCCACATACTGTTTTCTGTCAGCTCTCCTAGGACATTATGGTAGCCCAAATCTGTATACACTTTACAATTTTGACTGGTTTCCCATCTACTGTGGCTGAGACAGTATCACTGCGAGTTAATTTTAAAGGGAGTAAGCTGGAGACAGGAGAAGTCTTTGGAGGGAGAAAAGTCTTTTCATCCAATTATAGACTAAGAAGGCAGAAGAGCAGCATGGTGTAGAACGACCAGTTTAAAAACAATTAAATCTTACATAAGTCCTGAATCATCTGTCTTTTCACTGCGGTTTCAGGATAGTGTACATGGGTAGCATTTCAGGGCTGATTCTGAGATATTTCTAGCTGCTGGAGGAATTAAAATCCATGTACACTGACTGGGAACGTGTTCTGTTGTGTTTATAAACTTGGAATCAACAGTGCAGCTGTGCTTGTTGTGTTATTTTTCCTGAACACATCATGATTGCCCAAGACCCGCTCCACCTTCAATATGTTCAGAACTTAACCAGTTTCCTACAGAAGGTCTGGTCCTCAAGGTATGGTATAAATAAGAATGGCCCAAAAGGAAAGGCTTCAGATTTTAGGAAACATGACCTTTTTTGTTTCCCAAAACTCTTTTTTGGTTTGAATGGAACAGAAATGTGTGTTGACGCAGAGTTTTTTTAAAAAAACTCTGTGCCCTGGATTCTGTGTCTGTCCCATGAAAATGCCCGTTCTGTCAGGCTAGCTGCTCCTAGCAAGATTTAACGTAGTTAAGGGTGCGGAGTCCAAGGCACACCCATGAGCTGTGTTTCATACCTGGTGATCTCAGCATCCAGCATCTCTGGCTCTGCGGCATACTCCCCAGGGTCTGTAAATTTGTAAAAATTGTTTCAGGATATTTTCAATGAAATTTCTAGAAGTCTTCTAGATGCAAATACAATTGATGTTGCCAGCATTTACATAGCAGCAGCACTGAGGATTTGAAAACTTTTAAAGCTTTCAGGGCTCAGTCTTAGTGCTTATAAAAAATATTTCAGGCCTACTTGATGTGGTTTTCATCTCTAAGTTAGTGTGGGTGTATGGATGGCCTCTGTGTTTTGTATGGGCTTTTTGGTTTTATTTCTGAAGAAATCAATTTTAATTCTGTCAGAATGGCACAACAAAGATGTGGAGCAGCTGTGCTTCCACCTCAGATGTAAGCTTCCTGGAATGGATCAAACAGATTTAGGAGCTGTGATGTCCTCCTTTGTAGTCCTGCCATTTTTCAGCCAAAGCAAGATGCCAATGAGATTTCTCCTTCATTTTGGGAAAGGACATCTGACACTTTTAAACTAGTGTGGATCCAATTAGTAAATGGAAAGTCAGAGAAAGACTAGGGCTATTATTTGTGAAGGTCTGCTGCCTTTCTCGCTTTATTTATGCAAAGGATATTTGCAGGAGAAAGATATCACTTAACTCTGGAGCAGCACGGAGGAAAATTAAATTTAGCTTTAGCGGGTAATGGTAGCTTTTGTCATTTTCAGTGTGGAACTTCATAAAACTAAGTGTGTTCTGTCAAGCCCCATTAACACTGATTGTGCTGCTATCAAGTATTTTATAGCGGGGCACAGTTTGCAGTCCTCACGTGTTCTGCAAGGTGGCCCTGGAGGCAGAGTTACCTCCTAAAGTCTCTTAAACAGGCCTCGAGCATCCTGGATGTGGCAAGGGTTATAGTCTCTGGCCCCAGGTGCCTCTGTCTAACTTCAGGCACCCAAGTGAAGAATCAAGGGTGAGCAGTATGGTCATCTGTGACCTGATCTGTAATTATTGAGAGCAACATGATTCAGGTTTTCAGAGAACTGCAACACGTTCTTCTATTTCTTTTCTTGAGGGGAGGGGGAGCTCAAGTTGGCAAGTCAGGAGGAGAAAAGCAATGCAGAAATTGCTTTGCTGATTTCCTTCATTATTCTTTCCAGAAAAAATTGATACCTAGAAAGTATAGCGTTCTTTGTCACAAACCTTGAGGTTTCCTTGGTGAGACAGGGAATTTTCTACCTTGCAAGGTAAATCACAGGAGCAACACATTCAGTAGAGCATCCCTTTCCTGCCTGCACAATTCAAGAAGGCTTTGAGATGCAAGATTTCATGTTTTCTCCAGATGCAAGATGTTTGCTAAGATGCAAACCAACACACCCTATCCAGCTGTTCAGGAGCAGTCGTGACTATGGTTTTCTCTGCATATTTCTTGGCTATACTGTTAATCAAGCTGATCTGCTCATATATAAGCTATTGTCATAACTTCTGACTCCTGAATTATTATTACTGGTAGGTTACAACTGTCTGCCCGTGATAGTCTGTCTATCCATATGTGTAGCTGCAAAGGTACGTCTGAATAGAGGGTAGTTACAGAGAAAAGCCATTCAGAGAAACCTGCAATAAAGGCTCCATTTTGCTCAGTTTGCAGTCAGTGATGTATCTCCCATTGAATTTTATGCATGCAGGAGGATCAGACTCAAAATAGGATAGCGTAATATCCCTTTTTCCATAAAGAATACATTTCTATGTGAGCAATTCAAGTGATTGGTGGAACAAGAAGCAGAGGGCTGGTTTTTTAAAGAGATGAACCAAGGGGCTTTTGTGAGCTGCCAGCTGCATGTGCAAAGTGTCATTAGACTTTTAAGAAAAAAAGGGAGAGGTTTTTGCATGGAGTATTTCATTAATCACAGCTGCTCTGCTTGTAAGCACAGATTCCCCTTCCACTTTGTGCTTTTTAAGGCTGCTGGAAGCACTTTGGCCTTTCCATCTAACAGCTACTGACCTATGAAATCAAGCGGGGTGGGTTTTGGAAGGGGACAGGGATTCCCCCCTTGGGCAGGGAATTGCAGTCAGGCAGTTCTGCTGCTGTTACAGGGGGAGGCACATAGATGACTGGGCACCTGAGGGATTTATTCCCATGCTTACTTGGGCTGACTGCTTGACTGTGTTCAGACCCATGGCTTGGGGACCAAGCCAGGATGGGGGACAATGGGTGCCACAAGGGGCAGGCCTGTGTTTGAGCTTGAGGAGCAGTGGGAGCAATGAAAGAACCTGAACCCAGCCCTGTTCCCAAAAGCAGAGGTAGCTCCACAGCACTCAGTGGTTTTTAGGAGCCACGTTGGGAACTGCCTGTGATTTTTAACACCCATTCCTCTTAAACCACGTTCAGTACCTTAGCATGTACCATGTTGTGCAGTGTGGAGGTACCCACAGGAGTTAGAGATAGCTTGGCCTTTCTGTACAGCCCTCTGATTTCTTCTTGTGAGCACGCAAAAGGCACGACTCAGGGCTCCCCATCTCAGAGCACTGAGATTACGAATTTCTGCCATGATATAAATAACCAATAATTATTTCCGCTCCTGTAGCCTTTGTATTCTGTGTATTCTCTCACTCAGGTAAAAGTTAGCTGGGCAAAAATTATTCGCTATCTTGGAAACCCATATTTTTCAGAGGTAAAAATGTCCTTTACTTATCATGGATCCAAACAAAATACCATTGAGTCAAGGAAAGAACTCCCCTTGGCTTCCAGACAGTGCTCATTAACGGGGTAAAACCACCTGCTCCCCTCCTCCTCCTTGTTTTTCAGTCAATACAATGGAAACAACATTGAGAATCTGTATAAATTCATCAGCTCTTTCTACCTGCAGTGTTACGACACAAGTGTCAAGGAGGAGCCACAGCACTACTGCTGGTTCTTGGCGTGTTTGGATGCAGGCAGAGTGGCAAGTTCCCCAAAGTAGGGGAACGCTTTCACTTGTGCAAACACTCAAATGCTCAGAAGCTGACAATGCCATGTGAGTAAAAAAGGGATGGCATTTGCCCCACAAAAGTGTTCCTCTGAGCTTTGGATATTTAACTGCTGCCCAGTGCAAGCAACTAAAGTGGTCGAGATAGGAGGCAGATTGTCCCAGCTATTGAGACTGCAGCTCTGCATAGCCCTCCCCCGGCAGACAGCTGAAGTTAGGAAGGATGAATCCTGTCCTTTGCTGTCTGCAGAAGCATTTTTAAGCAGATAAAAAGGAACCCCAATGAAAATCTGTGCCACCTCTGACTCTTCTAAAAAATGTGTCGATAAAAAGGCGTGCGCAATAGCATTGGCAGTGGGTTTTAGAAATAGAAATAGTTTTCAAAGCAGAGTGAAATTTTCATAACCAGTACAGATATGTTATTTAAACCAGCTGAAGGCAAAACTGACTTTCAATTGAATCACTCTCTCCCTTAGGTTTTCATGAATGTGCATGTAAAATGTTTGCAGGGAGGGCAGAAAGGAGGAGGGAAGTTTAGTCATGTATCAAAATGATCTCTGTTGGCATTCATAGGTTCTTCATCTATCCCTGCTGAATAATCTATGAAAGTTGTTGTCTGGTACAGTAGTTTCCATGTTTATGGAAAACTTGCTCTGCATGCATAAGCCATGCATATGGCTTACCTTTGAAGTAACTTGTTCATAGGTGAAAATACTCTTGTTTTCTATCCCCTTGTTTTAAACATTGAAATAACAGTGAAGAGGTGAACGTTGGAGAGAAAAGCTGTGATTTGTGCCTATGACTTGGGTCACTTCATAGAAACCACAATGGGTTTATCAATGATTTGTGAACAGCAAATAGGGCTAAATTGGAGAAGTCTGCTATTTGCCATTAATAATTCAACCAAATGCATTTCCACTCACTCACATGTGATTTTTTTCCTCCAGTCAGCAGCACAGTATCTAAACCCTGAGCTGCTGGAACAGGTCTGCTTGCAGTCTCCATCATGTGGGCCAGTGTGCTGGGGAGGCGAGGTGGGGGAGAGGACCATCTGATAAAATTTTTTCATCAGGCATATACAGTTTTTCCCGCTGTGAGAGAGAGATATCACCTGGCAGTGTCACCGATTTTTTGCACCCCAGCGTCAGTCAAGACAATTTTTTAACAAAGCCATTTATTCTGCTTTGTGGCTTGTAGCTAGCCCACAGGTGACTAGATAATGAATGCCTAGCAACAGTATATTTTTTTCACAGTTCCTTGAACAAGGGCATGAGGGAAAACCTGCTTGATTGTTGAAAGAAATTTCTCCAGCAGCTGAATAAGAAATCTGTATCGCTCTCCTCTGCCCCCTTTGTAAAAGGAACTCGCATGAGATCTTCACCCTTTCATGATCAAGACACGTGTACATTTGAGGCCCATCATTTTCTTTCGTGGAGCTGCCTTGAAAAATATATTCTTCCAAGTACAGCAGGGGAAAAAAATGTGTTGCCTCTCACCCCTTTATTAATGTTACACTTACCTTTGCCAGAGATGCTTAAAGGGAGAGAGAGAGAGAGAGAAAAAAGATTATTAAAACAAAACAATTCTGCTGCCTCCCATGATGGTTCATCTGGCACTCCATATAGCCTTTAAAATACAGCACTGGTAATTGCATGAATCCTTAGCATGCTGTAGGAGCAATGCCAGTTTTAATGCACAGAGTGGATTGATGTGAGCAGTAGGATGGATTCATACTGATTCAACATCTTAAACTTAAAAAAAACCTGACAGAAGCACAGGTTTCACTAGTTTCTCTGCTGCTGTGCTATTTTTTAAAAACCAGATTATATTGTCCATATTTATCTTCTCTGTGGTTTAATTTCTACGATGAGTTAGGAGAAAGGAAAATGCAATCTGCCTTCCAGCAGGACTGCCTCAGAGCCACTGCCAGTTGAAGGGTCTCTGCTAAGAGCCGTAAAGCACTTCAGAGACGCCAAGTGTTCTTGAAATGCCATGTGTCAGCCCGAACCTGGACCTCTGTGTCAGAGCAGAGACATTTCCCACTTGAGCAGAAAGCAGTAGCTCCGTGAGCTGACAGCTGGAGCACCTTGTCAGCTCTCTTGGGAATTAGGCACTGGAGGAGAGGGATGCACGTGCCGTTGGGTCTGGCCAGCTTTGAGCCTGGCCAGCCAGGCCACAGCTCTGCTGCTGAGGGGTGCAGTGACCTTTGTGGCTCCCTTCTGCTACTCCAGCTTGATCGTACACCTACCTCTTTCCATAGCGTTATTTTTTTTGTGGGCAGGGATACTCTCCTGATACATGTTTGAATAGCAAAAAGGCAATCAGACTTTGTTCTGTGGGGTTCAAAATAATGGGTATCAGACTGCCAAGTCACAAAAATAAAGGAATTAGTATTGGTCTTATTTTTACACTGTTCTGTCAAGGGACTGCTTCTACTGACTGATAGTTGGTAACAAGGCAGAACCTGTTTGACAGAGTTAAAAAGAAAAGGTCTGAATAACTTCACAGCTAAATGAAGCGTAAGTATGCATGTTAACCTTGGAGCAAGCATCGCTCATGCTGCAGAGGGGAAATTGATTATCTCCTGCTTCAGGAAGGAATGAGCTCATCCGAGTATCCAAGTACAGCACTCAACGGTTTGCCATGGAACGGTTTTCCTCTGAAGTGCTGGGAGCCGACTATGAGGCAAAACCAAGATTGCGGTGATCCAGCTCGATTCACCACACGCGTTAGCTGCGGTTGACGTGGTGTCTCTGTCTTCCCTTTTGCAGCCATGGGACAAGGTGTGCGGGAGAGGTGTCTGCTGCTGCCAACAACAACATCTGCGGTGTGGGAGTTGCGTACAACTCCAAGGTGGCAGGTACGGTAGCAATTCAAGGTGTAAATGGTCCTTATGCCATTGTGCCTCAGGCAGAACTTCTGAAGAGACAGGGAGCATTGCCCAGGACAGGATCGCAGGTTGGCACTGGGCCATGTGTTTATTACTTTTCACAGTAGCTGGAGAGAGGAATTTCTCCATGGTTTTGCCTTTTCAACTGTGAGGGCCTTATATAGCCTCTTTAATGACATTGCAAAGGAACAGCTCTGCTCCTTCTTATGCCAACTCCTGTTTGTATACAGATTTTCAGTGCTTCTTCCCAGCGTAGTTGCAGAATCATTTGTGACGAATCTCATTTTGCAGGAGGTAAAATATAAATTCCTGGTGCATTTAGAAACTATTTGAAAAGGCAAATCCCGTGCTGCTCTTATTCTTTAGGCTCCCACAGGGTAGGGCCTGAAGTGCTGTAAATCTCTGTGGTCGTTGGTTTCCTCTATTTTAACAAATGATGCAGAGTGGTAGGAGCAGATGCACAGAATGAAATGGGTGGTGCCTAGCACCCGGCATTCAAACCTCTGGTGTGTTGGGTATTTTTACTTCTAACTAGCTCTTGTCTGCATTGATAGATTGAATATAGTGACTGGAGTGAGTTAGGCTCTTGGACAGCATGTGTCAGTTTAGTTTAATCTGAAGAAATCCAGTTTTCCCACTCTAAGACTCTTCCATGATGAGAACCGAGGCAAAGCAAGTAGAGATAGATGCTTATGAATTTCACTTTCATTCCCCGATCCACACCAAAACACCAGCATGGGTGACCTATTGCTTCCTGGGAATGGTTCACAGTGTGTGTGCATGGGCGGCTGTGCCCTGCTTGGCCAGTCCCTGTTTCACTGCAGTGTCAGAAGAATCTGGGGAAGGCTACATTTCACCTGTCCACCTACGTGATCAGAAGGTCAATCTCCACGGTAGAAGGGCACCAAGCAATGTTTGCTAAGCTGTTACCCCAGGAAATATCACTGAGAGTTAGTAACTGGCCAGGCAGGTCTAGTGCTTGTCCCCTTTCTTCAGTAATGGTAACGTCATCCCCTTCAGGGATGGGACATTTCACAAAATTTACATTTGGCAATAGCTACTGGTAGAGGAATGTGAATTGAGGCAGGGGATTTTGGCTGGACCTCATCTGTATTATTAGTATAACTCTACAACTTCAAGCTGGCTGATTAAAAATCAAGAGGTGAAGGTATTTTCTGATGACCAATAGCGTACAAATGGCCTTCCATACTCGTCCACTTTGTAGGAAAATCACTGATTTTTGGAAAAGCCAGCCGTTCCTGCCTGAGGACAGTGTGCACCTGTAGCACCACCGTGTGGTCAGTGGGAACTTTGGAAGCTCATTAGAGCTGAGATTCTGCTGCTGGCATGAGTCAAAGTCCATGTTTGCAGGTGGAATTGGAAGTTTGTAGCCCAGGTTCTGCGGCACCCTGTGTTTTGCTTCCTGTACCTCTTTTTTGCCCTAAGGTCAAACCAGATGTCTTGGCTCCTCGTCTTCTTCCCCCACCTCCCCGGGGTCAATAATTAATTCTATGGTTTCAGTGCAGATCTGCATTTTACAAGCATGTGAAGGGATTCTCACTCATTGAGCTTGACTTCATAATTTCTATCTTGAATTAGCAGATCAGGAATATCCAGCTTTGGTCTGGTTTCTATTTGAAGTTTATACCACTTTTTCCAGCCTCACATGTGGCACATGCATTTTATATTGAGTATAGTAAAAGCACTGGCTTCTAAATCAGGGTCCTCGCTGCCATTCACACTGTTTGGCTCTGTGGTGTTGATTTCTGTCCCGTCTGTGTCCTAAAACTGTTGGGAAAAACTTCAACTCAAGGCTACAAATGCAAGTTGGAATGTGTCCCTGGTTACTCAGGTCTCATCCAAAGGCCACCAAGAGGTTGGCTATCAATGAAACTGTCCTATGTGTGGGGCATGATGGATGTGAGGGCTTGCGCTGCTGTCTTTGTCACACTCTCTGGCTTGCTTAGGGCCAGCACTTGGAGGTTTTATGAAGTTGGCATGTCCTAGGATTGTATCGATTAAACTCTAACTTGATTTCTACTGCAGTGTGGGTTAAAGGAAGCAGGTTTTAGTTTGCTTTTTTCTCTAAATACTGGCCATATTTTGCTATTGCGTCTGCATGTTGACACAATGATATTTTTCCAGGAAATTGTTGTGTGGTGTGTTTCCCCTCTCTGATTAAATTCTGGAGAAGAACCAAAATAAACAGAAAAATTACTTGAAAAACTAACATAGTGTCAACACATCACTGAGTATAAATTAGAGATGGGGGGGGCCCTTAATCCTTTTCCCTAGTTGTTACAAAATACTATTTTAAATACTATTAATATTATTTAAATGCTATGAAATGCTGAGATTGATGAATGCTACTGTTTTAAAAATGTTTTCAAATAGTAGAAGGAAAATACTATGTAATTAGAAAGCTAACAATAAAGTGCTTTCTCTTTCTGGGCCACGCTGCATTGCTGTGGCTGGATGCTTAAGTGCTGCCATCCTGCTGGGTAAGCACACCCTGGTGCAATGTGAATGGCGAGTGTGGAATTACTGAGTGGGTGAAACTGTCAGTGAATTAAAATATCTGTAACTGGGGGACTTCTGCAGGTGCCAAGATTTCATCTTGTGCTGGGTAATGCATAATTCATGTTTATGCTGATTAAATCTACAGGTATTCGAATGCTCGACCAGCCATTTATGACAGACATTATTGAGGCTTCCTCTATCAGTCATATGCCTCAAGTCATAGATATATATAGTGCCAGCTGGGGACCAACTGATAATGGAAAGACTGTGGATGGACCTAGAGAGCTGACACTGCAAGCGATGGCAGATGGTGTGAACAAGGTAAGTGTCTTATTAAATAATCTGGGTACTGGGGCAGAATGATACGTACACACTTGCGTTGAAACCAATGACTTGGGAATACATGGCCCTCCCATAGATGTTGCAGAACACAATGCAGTTGTGTAAACTGTCCCAACCTTCAGCATATTCCAAGGTCTGTTGATGTTCCCTCTGCAAGATTGTGGCATTGCTTTTATTGTATAGTCTCGGGATACTGTGCTCTCTTGCATGGAACTGTATTTATCTCTAGTCAGTTTACATATGCTTTTCATGTGCCATCGCAGTCAAAATGGAAGAGCCTGATCCTGTAAATATTCCCCAGGTTGAAACATCCAGCTGTGTAAGGTGACATCACATTGTCTGTTTCGGTGTGCTACCAATTTAATTATCGTTTTGGATTTGTAGTGTCTTTCAGGTCACTCATATATGGTCATTACTATAGCTGTGATTGAAGCACAACTGTCCAGACATCCATGGAGTAATATTATTCCCCAGTAGCAGGAGCCTCCTTGTTTATGCCCACCTTTCCACCTCCTTCTAGGAACAGTCTGTGGTCTGTGTTAAAGACACTCAGTATCATCCTGGAATCTGTTAAACCTGTACTCTGTTAGAAGGTTGGGTAAAATGCATGCTACAACTCAAAAAGAAAACAAATCAGTCCAAAACAAACAAACCTTGCATGGTTCTGTCTCCATCTCTTTGGTGTCGTGCAGCCAGGACAACCACGGCTGCTCCTGGTGCTGTAGGGAATGAGCCTCCTCCCCTTGGTTGATCGTAGATGGGTTTCCATAATGAAAAGATCTGAAATTGCCCAGAACATCTGGGGTGGTTTTGTGTGGGAGCTCTGCAATTACTCATTTTTCCACCCAAATTATTTCTTCCTCTTACCTGTGCCAGTTTCTCCCACTCTTCATCATCACCTCGCTGTGAGCAGCACATTGAGTTTACCATGTTTTGTGACATGTTAATTAATTAGCTACTGCTGTGGTAGGTAGTGAAGCATCTAAAGCTTTCTCAAATCCTGAGCCTCAAATGGTTTGCCTGTAACAGATGAATGACAGTTATCTTCATGCTATTGCCCATAAAATTGGCAACATACTGCAATAACACAGGAGGACTTGTCACAAATTTCTCCTTAGTCTGCTCAGTTTTGTAGTATAAACTTTACAAACCTCTGACGAGCTCACAGTCCCTCTGTAGTCATCTTACACAAGCTGTGTTTCTTCTCATGACTTTCTTTCATTTATCTAGTGTTTCCATAAAGATCCCCTTAAATACTCCTGTCTTGTGGAGAATCTTTCTTAGGTATGTGACCCAGTTAATATATTTTTAGCAACACCTTGATGTCTTATAGTTAGTGGATACTTGATCTTCCTTCCACTAATGTTGGTTGGAACAGACATAAACTCTGAATACAGAAAAATTCCCATATAATTTTTGTGTTATTCTCCTCCCACGCAGAACTCAACTAAAAGTGACAGAAACGGCACTAATAACCCCGGCACGGGAATGTAAACTAAACTAAACCCTGTCAAGAGAAGCAGATTTTAGACTGTAGTCATGATTTTTTGCAGTTTGGTATTTAAAAGCTCTTTCAATTAACTTGCTATTGTATCACCATATGGTTAGTTTGTGGAGTTACGCTGGAATTAACCTTCTCTTTGAATGTTAAGTATACGAGAAGGAATTTTTCTCTTCTGTTTTATTGTCTGGTCATAGTCCCATACTTGGGAGTGTTGGGCATACTACTTTTTTAATGCCTTCCCCTCAGAAGTGTTTGTAATTCTCTTTAAGAAATAATTTGCAATATTAAGATCAGAAGGGGCCCTGAGATCTCTCAGATTGAATGCTTGTGAAGGAGAGAGAATGGTGATGATGAGCTGCACTCTGGGAAGGATTGCTCTCGTACCTTATCAGAAAGCATAAAATTAACAGGAGAGCCTGCATTAGGAAACCAGTTCTGTCAACCAGTCATTGCAGAATCAGAGAGCAGAAGGAATGATATTGGATTCTACCTAAGAAAGATATTGTTATCCAGGGACAATTGCACTTAATTTTATAGTGGCAGTATCCTGGCTATCTCCTGGCAATACGTGCACAAAAGAAGAGACAGCTGCACCCCAAATAACTCCCTTTGCGTTGTGGTCATAGCTTTATCTGCCCTGATTTTGTTCATTACATTTCCTGTCATAGAAAGGTTTTTTGGGTATAGTTTGTTTTGATCTCTTTTTGTGGAGAGCCAGATTTTCTAAAGATACTTCAAGATGTCGGTGGATGCTGGGTACTCTCCATGGTGCTTTGAAAAACCCACTACAGACTTTCCCGCATGTAAAGGAAGACTAACCAGCCTTTGATATAATACCCTTTTACCTAGTTTAGGTCTATAATACATGCACCAAATTCTCTATTGACTGTACAAATGTAAATCTAATTTATGATCATTTTTCAGAATACCCCCCTCCTCTTATTAAAGAGAAAAGTATCTTTTATAAACCGAGAGACAAATAAGTGTAGGAATTCTTTTTCTCAGTCTAGGGCTGATTCTCACCAGAATGATGGTTCATGAATTAGTGATGAAGCTGAAATATTGGCAGGGAGGAAGCAACATGCTGAGCATAAAAATTGTGTTATTAAACTAAAAGCAATACTTTCAAATGTCCTAGAAGGAAATGTAAGATCTCTTGCACAGAGCAAGATTAATATCCTTGCTTCTAATGCAATAAACTAAAAATAAATAAGTGGGAATGATATGAAATTCTTACAGGGAATATGCAGTTAACTGAGGTGACAAACACAGGTAACATTTACCATCTTGCCAGCATACTTGGGAACCCGGCTCAAGGAGAAACTCACTGACAAGAGTTTCATCCTTTCCCCAAACACCGTTCTGCTCTCATGCCCTTTTGAAGTCCTTCCAGAGCTGCTGGCATGGCAGGGGTAACTATTCACCTGATAACGATAAGAGGATGCAGAAAACGTGAGGCTTCTTGTTTGTATGTCTGTTTTTATGGCTTGAAGCTGGGCAGCCATAACCAGGTGGGCTAAGGCTGATACATCTTCTTACCTTTCCTCTTTCATTTCCCATTCCTGGCATTTGTTAAGCTAATTCTTACCTTCTGTCTTAATCTTACCTTCATTTCAGTGTGCTCTTTGTAAATAGCATAAATAAAGGCAGCACTAAAATAATGTAATTAAGGAGAGCAGAATCTGTCCATCACATTGGCAACTCCTTTATGGGCTCTTTCACTAACTGCTTTTCTAAAGCTGAACACAAAGGGGATGGCGTGTGCATGAACTTGATGTCAGTGTAATACGTGTAATCAGAAGGTATTGGGGACCCAAGCTGCTTTTTGTTATTAAGCCACCATCTCACTCATTTTTAGCGCAATCTACGCTTCACTATGTTATCTTATGACTTTTGTTCAGGGGCAGTAGTCAGCAGCGTGACTGGGTCACTGAATAGCGGTAGTTGCACTGTAAAGATAAACGAGCTCACAGCCGAATCAGCTGGCGCTTGAGAATAGGGATTGAAAGAGTTTCATACACACAAACATCCACAAGCAGTTTGGCGATTACCAGCACTGGTTTGACACAGATGAACAATCTTAACCTAATGCAAATTCAAGCTGCTAAGAAAACACGTATTTGGGAAGTAATTGGAAAGGACTTAATACAGCTTCTAGTTTTTAAAGACCAGGTTGAAACTTGTGACTGTCTAGTACCTGCCTAATGAGGAGGTCTTGCACTCACCCTTGGCTGTGAGGCACCTGATGCTGGCTGCGAGCTATAACAGGAGACTGTGCTAGGCGGCACCTGAGTCGGATATCCATTAGGTTAATCGGCAACAGGGTAAGGGACAAATGCTGTTCTGTCTGGTGAAAGAGAGATCCAGAGAATGCGCTCTGTCGCTTGCTCTCTTTCTCTAAACACACTTGCCAGGAGCAAAAAATGCATATCTCTAATGAGATTTTATTATCTGGCCTCTAGACTCCGTCTGAGCCACATCTATGGTCAGCAGCAGGTTATGGTGTCTAGGGAGAAAAGGTATGTGTTTCTTTACAGTCTCAGTAAATCACCAACCTAATATTGTTCTGGGCTGTCCTCAGATATCTTAGCCCTGCACCAAGACCAGGCTGCTCATATGCTCAGTTTCATCACTCCTAATCACTCTGTGTCGCGTCTTTGCAGATGTATTTCTTTGATGAGCTATGGAGGGATTTTATTGCGGGTGCAGAAATACAAACTAAAATTTAGACCAGAGCAAGAAACCAGGATGATGGACTTAGGAACAAGCAGCCCAGCAGTGTTGAGCACAGCTATCTATCTCATCTGGTTCGCAAGATACTTGCATTTCAGAGAAGGGGGAGTGAGCTGGTAGTAGCATTTTATATATAGTATAGCTGGACAAAGCAATGCTTTGTGATTTACATATCCCTTGTTTGACCTGTGCTTACCCACTTTTGGGACTAGAAAGCTTGGAGGGCGAGGTAGGGACGGTAGATGTTCCTGTGACAGCACAACTCTCTTAAATATAGACTTTTTGTTCGCTGGTACCTTGCATCCAGAATTGTATCAGCAGTCATCTTAATCAGGAAAAGGTAACTAGCTCAAGAACTAATTCCACCCATGTTTTATGGTACATCCTGTCTTTAATGCAATATCCAGTAAACGTTTCTTATTTGCCATTTTATGAGTCCAGTTCTTTCCAGCTTCAGCTATTGGAATTTAAGGCAGTAAAAAGAAGTAATCAAGCTAAGCTGGTCTCTACCTATTGCATTTTTATAATGTAGGCTTTTATATTAGTAGGTTGTGAGGAGTTGCTCATGGACTGAATTAATTTCTTGAGACTTCGCCGGCTCAGCCGGAATATATAAGACATGATCCATTTGTGCTTGTGCTGGTGAAAACGTTATTGCTTCCATAATACGGTTCTACCTAAGAAAATGCTGCACAAGTACAAATTGCCAGGGGAGCAATATTAAGAATTTATAGTCTCATCATGGCTCTGTAATTGGGCTCACCAATGAAAGAAGAAAGGACAGTGTTAAAACCGAAAGGAAATATTTCTCATTTGCCTCTCTCCAAGGCCACAGGCATTGTGTTATTGTTCTTTGAAATATGCTGAAGATAGCACGTTAATAAAGTATATGCAGTTAGATACCTCTAACATCGTTTTATTTGCTCAACAGCCGAGTGAGGATAGGGAAATTAGTTTATGATCTGGCAACCGTCTGATTACTCCATTTCTGAGCAAGCCTTACAGCCTTTATAAGTTGGGAGCCCTTTACTGTTGTGTCTGAAATATGAATTATAATTCCATGCCCTGTCTTATTTATGTAAGCTAAAATCAAACCTTATTAAAACCTCACACGAGTATGTTACATCTGCTTGGAATTCTGAAGTCACCCCGTTCATCTGATGGGATATTTTCAGGCTTTTGTAAAACGGCACGACCAGCTTTTCTGAGCTGGTGATGGGATACATGACCTATCACCGAGTACATGACCCAGGTTTGGAGATCAGTCTGTGACCATCTGCTTTCCTGCCACAGATGGGAATGGGCATATGCCTCTGAGGACAGGACAGGGGCAAAACCCAAGTGCTACTGATTTCTGTTGTGATACTGGCCTCCTCAGGGATGTCTTGGTCAACTCAGGAGCTTGGCTGTTGTAGGTTTGTGCTTTGCATGGGCCTGTGACAAGGTTAAATATTGCCCTTCACAAAGACTCAAATGACTGTCACATAAAGAGCAGAAAGCTGTGGCATCAATAGGTTGGGCCAACATGGCAATATTTGTAAGCTCCAAATGTAAATATTTTCTTTATTGACCTGTAAATTACTGTTTTCTAAGGAGGCAAGACAATAATGTGGCCTCAAAACGTAGATTTTGCTGTCTCACTCTGACCCCAGGAGTGGTTTTGCCTAATCTCTGTGCCGCAACTCGGCAGCCATGTGCTTTTGCTTCCCAGCAAGGCTGATGCTACAAGCTGGGAACCTTTGCACAGTTTTGGAAGAGCCACCGGTGAAGCTGTGAGGCCAGGGTTCATCACACCAGTTGGGAGCTCTGGGCAGAGAAACCAGCATCGTCACTAGTGGACAGTAAATTGGGTGTTTAGAATCTTTTTCTCAGTGATAATCTAGCTCAGAAATACTGAAAAGAGGATGGGATTGATTTTTGCAAATATTATTGATACCAGAAGTACGCCTGCAGAATTGTTGGACTAGAGTAATGCATTATCACTTGTGGTACACAGCCCAGGATCCAACAAAAAAGGAATGGATAATTAAAAGGTTTTGTCTCAGCATTTTCAAAGTTCCCTCCCCATTTCCCTCCTGGACTGAACCCTGATTGAAAGCTAATGTTCCCTCTCTTCACCAAAAGTGTAATTCTCCATTCATTTCTCTTGGCTAACAGAAGTCCATCCAGTTTCAACAGTAATTTATTTATACATAGAAAATGGCTCAAGCATTATTTTTAGCCAAAGGAGGTATTAACAATTACACAACTAATTTGGGGGTTGGTGGCTGGGAGTTCAGTACTTTTCTGTGACCAAGTCTAGAATAAGTTACATAAAAGCCTTTTGTTAGGGTCTAACAATTACAGGGCTTGGTTCTTTGACAATCTCTTATGCAGCAGTCTCTTGTACTTGCGTGATCATTACTTGACCCAAATAGTTTCAGAAATCTGCTTGGAGGAAACAGGCAGCCAGTTATTGAAGGCAACAAAATACAAAAGGGACAAAACCAGGAGAAGCACGACTGAAACATGGTTGGGACGGTCATCCTCTGCATAGCAGCCAAGTGTTTAGCTGAGTTTTGCTGCTACCGAAACAGCATTTCCTCCTTCCCCAATGAATGCCTGAGGGTTAGAGAGGCCTACAGCGAAGGGGCACCACCTTCAGCAGTGGTGGATTTGAGTAGGATAACCCAGCTACTGTGTTTCTTCTGCGCTGAACTCCACGACTCTTGGGTGTGCTGGGCAGGCCAGACATTCTGGGCTTTTCCAGGGGCACAGTACAGCAGCTCCAGGCTTTTGGAAGGGGCTGGACGTGGGAGAAGTGCTAAGGCATTCAGCTCAAACAAAACAGCTGTTCCCCTGAACGTGTGCAGTGGCAAACTTTGGAAATCCAAATATGTTTCCTGCTTAAAACTTTAGTGTCTGTGTGGTTAAATTGAGATTACTTGGCTGGCTGTCAGGCATGTCTTTCTGCCTAGATTTTGCTTTAGGTTTTAGCACTCCCCAAGAAATCAGTGTAGAAAAGGAGCAAAGGAAGTCATAGGCGACCAGATTGCTCTGGGCAAATCAGCCTGGCAGATGCAGAGGTAGCTGGAGGAGCCAGGAGAGCGAGGGCTCGATGGGCTGTCCAGCTGGCACCATGTCAGGGATGCAGGAACACGCGGGCAGGCTCCAGAAAACCCTGGCAGTGCAAAAGATGAGCAGTAGTTCAGCGATGCCAAGGACTCGCTGCCTCCAGCTGGCTTACGCCGCATAGCCAGACTGCTCGTGCACAGGAGCGGTGGGGAGACCAAGGCAGAGCAAGGTCTCTGCGTAGGCTCCTGGATGTCTCGAGAGCCCAGCCCAATGCTCCCTGCCAAGGCATAAGAGCGGGCAAATGGTCCCACAGCTCTTCCACAGTCCGTCCTTGCCTTGGCATCCCCCAGCGTGGGGGCATGATGACAATTTTGCGTTGCCTGCCTGGGCTGCAGACTACACTTTCTGAGATAATTAGCAATCATTACTGAAGGATGCAGTTTTTCATTACAAAACACGTAAGGATTCAGTCCTGAAGAGAAAGAAAAGCTTTTTTCAGAGGAAAATACAGTTGAAATTAATGGGGGATGGAAACTAACTGAGTCCTATTCGTAAGTCAGTAGGACCCATGGCAAAGACCTGAAAAAGCTGTAGAATTTTTTGCTTCTCCTGGAAAATCAGCCTATCTCTTACTGTAGCAGGCACATAAATTGCTATTAAATTATATAGAAGGTGCGGAAACATTCTGTTTTCTTAAGGGGAAGAATTACAAAATAGCTATCATATGTCATGCAAAAAGAAAGGTGCTTATAAAATAATACGTGCTTTGAATTTGTTACAGAAAGCAGCTTCCAGTTCTATAATTTGTCATATTTTTTTCAAATCTGCTCCATCGGCATTTTCTTCCTTAGACATGGGACAGTCCATAAACATCAGCAAACCATTTGGCTGTCCTTATCCTGAAATACCTTTTTACTGGGCCTAAAAAAAATAATACCTCGGGTGCTGCTGCTTTTTTTCCTTCTTGTCCTGAGCCCATCTGCCTGCTGGTGTCCGATGCTGTCGTTCCTGGTACTTGGCTTTCCAGGGCAGGAGTCCGTTCTTTGTTTTTAGCTTGTACTGTTTGGAAACTGTTAGTCCTGATCTACGACTGAAGGATTAGGCCAACGCCAAAGGGCATCAGAAACGTGCTGTAAAGACTGTTATGTTCCTTCCATCCATCTTTAGCAACCCCGATGGCCAGGTGGGAGCGGGTGAACTAGAGGAGCCAAGACAGAGGCCGTGCCATGTTAGAGGCCCAGCAGTTATTCACACGGGCGCTTGCCAGCCTTGATGGGAAAGGTCAGGGAAGCTGGAGGAGATTTATTTGTCAAATACCACCCATTTTTATCTGGATAGTGTGATCCAACAATCAAAACTTTGAGAAACACTGGCTTAGGTACTAGCCCAGCAAGCATGATGAATGAACACAATAACAAGGAAAAAAAAGTTCAGGGGAAAAAAAAAGTTCAAGATGTGCCTGAAGTTACATAAAGGGAATTAGGCTGCAGTGCCCTGCCAACTCACTTTTGCAAGGTAGTTCAGTAAAGTTTTTCTGGGATTATGCTCTATAAAAGATGAGAAAAGGGGTAAGAAAATTTCTCAGGGATATTTTTTGCTGGTAACACAACATCCCACGAAGGACACTGGAAATAGAAAACGTGCTGTTTCTGCAAAGAGAGCTTCTCAGTAGCTGTCTGTGACTGTCTAAGCCTTGCCCAAGATCTAATTCTGGTTTAGCCTGAACTGAGAGGTGGCCTTTCTTGGGCTAGTACTAAACACACCAAGATCCATTTTCAGCGCTGAGTGAGATACAGCTTCAGATGGCTCAGAAGTGTGGGTGCCACTCTGTGCATCGCTTTGGGGGGAAATGAGCACCTTGCAACAGGATTCTGGAGGAAAGATACTCTTCAAAATGCATCTTCTAATCCTGCTGGTCTTCTCTGTTCTTCGTGACTCTTCCTTCAGGCTCCCTCTGGTGTTTGTAGTGTGTATTACTACCACCTTCTCCAGTCCTGGTTTTGGCCTAAGTTTACAGCAGCCCAAGTTGAGTGACATCACTGAATTTTTTGAAGTTCATGTAAGGTTGTGATGCAAATAGGAGTTTTCAGTTGGCTTTAAATGTGACACTTAGTTGACCCAACTTAGATTTTTCTGGTTTAGACTAGTATCATGCAGAAAATTGAAAATTCACTTTCCCTGAAGCCATGTATTTCTGCCTGGTAAATGAAATGATGCTTGAGGACAGCCACCAAACAGTTTGCCTGTGCAAACTATCCAACTACTGCAGGTCTGGCTGTGGGAAATGTAAGAAGCAAGTCCTAAGCATCATTGCAAATCATGCACGTGAGCTGCTATCAGTTTATTCCAGTAGTGTTTGCTCCTCTTTCCAGTCCTGGCTCAAATGGAAAGGCAATGGAAATTAGAGTGTTAAGAGGTGAATTACGGTTTTTAACACTAAGCCGCACTTGTGGATGTGATGCTTGTAGAAGCGATATCCCGAGGCCATTCTCACATTACAGTAATTACATGCAGAAAACCCGTCCCCAGCAGCACTCAAGCAGGCTAACTCCACCCACAAACTCGAGCCCAAATTTCAGTTCCTCTGTGGATTCCCCCTGCTCCCCACCAGCAATCTGTTACACCCGTTTTCTGTCATTCTGCCACAAATCCCACCCATGGGGTGAAATGCTGCGCAGCAATACCCAGTTTTGGCGGCACGGAGCAATTTGCTGAGCAGGGCTAAGTCTGCTTCCCCATGCGGAACGCTGCAGAGGCTGACTTCCAGGCACCAAGCTACTTTTGTGAATTTATCACATGAAAATGAAGTGTTTCCTCTCCCTTTAAAATGGCTGGAAGGAAAAGGTTGTTTAAGAACGGTTCCGTACATGCCAAATGTCCTAGTCCTGGCGCCAGCAGCCACCTGCTCTCTGCGTTGGGCAGCAGCCTGCCTTTTTGGGACAGACAGAGATGTGCTTGAGCTGCCACTGAGGCTGTCCAAAGGAGGCAGATGGTGGCAAGGTGGTGTGATGCTGTACGTGGGCATGATGGCAAGCTGGGGATGTAGCCTCTGAAGTGAGTCCAAAGCCCAGGGTTGGGCCCTGTAGGGGAAAAAGTCAAAGGGAAAAAAGGTATAACTGTTCTTGTTAGGCTGAACTTTTTTTTTTTTTTTAAATAATTTGCTGGAATTATTGTGTTCTTAGAGTATATATTTTTGCAACAGTATCCTCCTCCCTTAAAACTCAAATGATTGATCTCAGATCTTTGTGGGAGTTCTTAGACTGATTTCAATAAGCTTTTTCATAGTCATCATCTTTATTATGAAAATCTATGTCCTGAGATGTTATGTACCCCAGTGACAGCAAACCTGCTGTGCAATTCAGTGGATTATGCAACTCACTAACGTGCTTGAAATAATGAGGTTGCTCTGTTCAGTGGGGTATGATGAAAAATAGAAGCTACTGCTGGGAGCTCAGATTTGATTTAAATTCCTGGCAGAAAAGGTCTCCTATTAAAATACCATTGCAGGTTGCTATGTTTGTATATTCTTTAACTTCCATTTCATGCTGGACAATGAAGAGGCCAGAAGAGATTTTTTTCTTATCTTCTGCCCAATGCATATAAACAGTATGTTAAATTGAGGCCTTGCTCCCTTCTGGTGCTGTTGGAAGCAAACGTCAGGTTACATTAGACTAAACGCAGAGAGAAATGGTGGCTGTTCTGGAATCAGTGGGAGATCTGAGCTTTGGGTTCGGTAGCACTGATCTTTCCCTGAGGGTCAAGGTTCTCGGGTCTAACCCTCTTCCAGGCAGCCCCTACCTCTTTCTTAGTATGGGATGAGAAGAACGAGCTGAGTTGATCCCTTCCCACTCCTTGCCTATCTGGAAGTTGGGGAGAGGATATGAATTTCTTTCCTTTAACTAATGGGAAGCCTTTATAGCTGCCCTTCAGCTTCAGTCTCTCCCGTCCATCTCTTGCCTTCTCAGTGTAATTGGTAGACCATCTTTCTGTAGATGATTCATATGGTCCCATAACTTTATTTTCTGCTTAGTAGTAGAAGCTGGTTTGTCAGAAAAACAGCTCTGAGTCAGTGATACCTTTGAAGAAAAGTCCATTGAGAGAAAAAGATGCTAGTTTTACCAAGTTTTTTGCCTGAACCGAATTGGATCTTAGAAACCCAGCGTGTGAGATGACCTGTATCCCTTTTAAAAGAATGCTTTCCTCATAGCACTTAGACCTTGACATAAACGCTAATGAATCCATAAAATGTCTTAGCATCTGGCACAGGAGCCTTCAGGGCATCAAGCAAAACAGGAGATAAATGGAAGTGCTCTGTGTACGTAAGGTTGCAGAACTGGCTGTGGCTGCCAGTTAACCGGATTTAATAACCTGCAGAAGTCCATGTCATTTCAGCTTAAGTTTGATTTATATTTTGTTTGGACCAGTTTTCTCCTTTATAGATGCCTAGCTTTACAATTAGATGTACAGTTTAAAGTAGCTGCTATCTCCTATTTGCAATTTAACCCAAGAGGGTCAATTTTCCCCTTTCACAGGGCCGAGGCGGCAAAGGAAGCATCTATGTCTGGGCCTCTGGAGATGGGGGCAGCTACGATGACTGTAACTGTGACGGTTATGCATCCAGCATGTGGACAATCTCCATCAATTCTGCTATAAATGATGGACGGACAGCTCTGTATGATGAAAGCTGCTCTTCAACCTTAGCCTCCACCTTTAGTAATGGGAGGAAGAGAAATCCGGAGGCTGGCGTGGTGAGTCCAGATATTATTGTCCTGTTGCTGCTGTCTTTGTGCACTCCCACGACCTATTACAACTCTGTCTGCTTTGGAGCAGCAGATGGTCCTTTGTTGAGATGGATATTTTCTCATCTGCAGTACGTGATCATGCCAAAACTGTCAGCTGAGATGTGGGATTAATATTGAGAAAAGCAGTGATCTTCCATCTCTTAGAGCTTCATATAGTTGGTGCTTTCTTTTATCAGAAACCAGATTTAGAAGTTCAGTTGCACTCTTTCCAGAGGACAGTGTTATAAAAGGTCTCTGTAAAAATCTAAATGAAAAGTGTCAACATCTGAGATCATACTTACTGGCAGAGCATCCATGAACTAGACTTCTGCTGTACTAGAAGCTGCACAGAGCAGAACGACACTCAGTCACCTACAGAGGAAATGTGGGGGTTCAGATCACCCTCAGGTCTCATAGTGAGCATCGTACTCGAGTACCCTACAGGGCTGTACCTACAAGTGGAAAATACACAGGTTTTGTTCAAGTGTAACTGGGATTCTCTTCCCCTGTACCAATCACTGCTCTTCAGCACCTTCAGAGTAGCCAGGACATAGTCTAATTCACAGAGTGGAAAATTCAGGTGTAATAACTCAAGGTCAGTCTTTGCCAAAAGCCTCTATACATTTTCCTTGGCCCTGTCTCAAACCCAAAGACACGCTGTAGTGTCCTAAATGCCCCTGTGCAGTAGCAGGTGGAAAAATACTGGTTTCTGTCTTGATATCAGCCAAGATGATCTGTGGCACCTTTGTAATTATCACCATAAAATGTACTTCTAAGGTTTCGTTCTGGTCTCCTCTAATGACTAATCTGTGTAAAAGATAGCAGCCTGGTACTGCTGTTGGTTTTGGAGTTACACAAATGTTAGAAAGCTCAATACTGCTAATGATTCTAGTTTCAAATCCTTCTGATAACCACAAGGGAATTTAAGGCCTTTGGTTAGACTCTGTTTGTAGGAAATAAATGACATCCATATGAGTTTACGACTTCTAAGTGGTAATGAACATTGTTTTCTTACATCATAATTTATTCTTGTATTCATACCTTCTGTAACTATGTCTCACTATGTTTTTAAATTGATACACTATTCTAAAGAAGAAAGCAGATCCCAGGAGCAAACACACAAGTACTCTAAAGAGCAAGGGCACAAATTCCGCTTTCTGTATTTTTCTGCGTCTGTAGCTGCAAGGAAAACGGACTAGCTAGTTTCATTAATTACGTCTATTATCATTGCAGGCTACAACGGATTTATATGGCAACTGCACCCTGCGTCACTCAGGAACATCTGCAGCTGCCCCTGAAGCAGCCGGAGTGTTCGCCTTGGCCCTGGAGGCTAAGTATGCTGTTGAGAAATTCCTTGTGAGCTCTAGAGAGGGGAGGGCCTGCGGTTTGTTTAATGTTGTTCATCATACAAGTTGGCTGGCTGTGGCACGGGGCTAGAACGAACAGCTGACAAGCTGCCTGCTACAGCAGTGATATGCTTGGTAACTTACAGATGGAGCAACAGTCTTGCCAAAGCCATGTAACAGATACATTTTGGCTGACTCGCTCTCTACGTCCTTTCCATCCAGTGCTTCCAGGGGTTTGTCTTCTCCAGCGCTCTTTGGAGGGAGAGATTATTTCATTTCTCCACATACCCAGTGGGGAATGCCCAGCCTACAAAAACATAAGAACGAACCTGTAGTATCAGACAGGAGTTCATCTTGTGCCACGTACTGTCTGCAATGACAGATGCTTAGGGGAGAGTACAACAAACGGGGATTAAAAGCAATCTTTCAGCAACCGCTTTGGCAATCAGTGGTTTGGAGAGAGAGCAGTCAGCCCTATCCTGTTTAATAGCCACAGGCAGATTTATCTTCCTTGAATTCCTCTCTTTTTCAACTTGTCTGTATTTGGCACCTGTATCATCCAGTGGCAATCAGTTCCACAGTAAGAATAGTTTTTGGCAATGGTGGTGCGGAATGTTTCCTTTGTTTTTTTCTTAACCCATTGCTGGTAATTTGCTTCTGTGCTACATAATTGCTCTGTTATGTGAAAGAATAAATATCCATTGTCTATTTACCATCTCCATGCTATTCATGACATTGGAGACCTCTTGCATATCTTGCTTCATTATCTTCTTCTCTAATGATTAGGAAGAGTTTTCCTTACAATAACCTATACCATCTTTTTACTTCGTGTTAAATTATTTTATGAAGTGAGGCAACAGTTGCTCTGGTTTACAGCTTCAGTTGCTGTAACCACAGCATGAAGTGAACACTACGTACATAGTTTTCTTCAACAGTATTGCAGAAGAATGAATATTTGGCAGAGGAGACAAAGTTTCTATCATTAGCAGAGCAATGATTGTTGTGCTCAGAGCATGACTTGGGCCAAGTCTCATTTTCCAGGTTTTATACATGTAAAACACACATGCCAAGTGTTTAACTTTGGATGATCGATCCTTCTACTATCAAATTCACTCAGTGGGACAGCCACGATGTAATAAGTAATTATGGCCATAAAAATAGAAAGGTTTAATGAATTTTCTGACCACTGCATGTTTAACCTGGACTTATAACCTTAGTATCTCAGTGGTAATTACCATTCCTCTTCATTTGGGCTATCCACGAAGACTGGAAATTACTCTTGCCAAACTATCAGGAGTAAAAATTAGACTAATACCCCTGGTTTGCAATTGGGTTTCTAGCCTTTGCTGAGAAGGGCGGGGGGGGGAGGGGAAGATAGAAAGGACTATCTCCTTCCAGGCTGGCTCTGTTAAACCTCCATTTTAGTGTGCACAACTACCCTGGATGAGTTACACCAGCCTTCACAGGAATGGCTAACCATTTCCCGTACAGACGACTGCTGCCTGCCGTACGTCTCTCAGCTCATATACGATGTATGTTTGACATGTCTCTAAAACCAGACTGATCTGTGAAATGGAAAGTACAGTTTTAAGATATGTAGCAGCTCTTAAAAGGTTTTAATAAGAATGATGCAAGTGATACCTGGTTTTCAGCTATCTTGTGCCACCTTGGAAAAATGACAGTAATGTACATTCAGCAAGCACACATGCTTACACTTGGGGCACAGAAAGCTGAAAAGCGGATCCTTTTAGGTTGATGGTTTGAATCAGACATATTGTANCCTGGGAACTACCAACCTGTCAGCCTCACCTCTGTGCCTGGGAGGATCATGGAGCAGATCCTCCTAGAAGCAATGCTAAAGCACATGGAGGACAGGGAGGTGATTCGAGACAGCCAGCATGGCTTCACCAAGGGCAAGTCCTGCCTGACCAACCTAATGGCCTTCTATGATGGAGTGACTACATCAGTGGACAAGGGAAGAGCTACGGATGTCATCTATCTGGACTTCTGTATGGCCTTTGACACGGTCCCCCACAACATCCTTCTCTCTGAATTGGAGAGATACGGATATGATCAGTGGATGAGGAATTGGTTGGATGGTCACATCCAGAGGGTAGTGGTCAATGGCTCAATGGTCCAGATAGAGATTCTATGACAAGTGCCCATTTCTCTGCAGTGCCTATGCAAGCGGCACGAGAGTAAGTGCCCTTCCTGTTGTTATTATAATCACTGCAAATCTAGGAAGACAAGAGCTGATGACGAATCAAATCTAGACAAATGTTACTTGACTGCATCCATCCATGCTAGTGCATCATGGGTGACAAACCTTCACCATACCTTATTATGCAAACCCACATTAGCCACCCACAACCCGTGTACCCATATTCACAGAATACTGACATTACTAACACTTTGATTGGTATAGCTCATCAGCTTCATCAGATTGGGGCTTCTCTGGGTGAATTTTGGAAGGTCCATGGGAAAAGCAGGCGGAGCAGGCAAGGAAAAGAGGGCAAGATTTAAGAGGAAGGCTAGGCAAAATTCTGTCATCATCCTTTTCTTTTTGTATTCTTTTCAGAATCTAGTATAATATCCTACTCATTTTATTAGCTTAAAAATTGCATGGTGGATCTATAATGTGTAGTTAAAAGCAGTTGTTTTCAAGAACAGGGAAACAATCAGAAATGATTTTGCAATTTTGGGGAATATATTTTTGGGAAGTACCATACAATTAAAACCTATTCTTGTTCCCACTGAAATCAACAGAAGCTTTGTTACTGATATGTGTATATATACAATTTCTGTGTGATTCACAGAAGCAAATTTTACCAAAAGGCTTACTCAAACGCACTGTCTTTCTTTTAATATCCGCTTGGAAATACTGTACTGTTTTGTTTTCCATGTTGCTCTTCCACAGCTTGGATCTGACATGGAGAGACATGCAGCATCTGACAGTGCTCACCTCCAAGAGGAACCAGCTTCACGATGAGGTTCATCAATGGCGTAGAAATGGCGTTGGGCTGGAATTCAACCATTTGTTTGGCTATGGTGTCCTAGATGCAGGAGCAATGGTTAAGATGGCGAAAGACTGGAAGACTGTTCCTGAGAGATTCCATTGTGTTGGAGGGTCAATACAGGAACCTGAGTAAGTGAATAGTCTAGTGTATGTGTTCGGCTTCTTCCAGGCATTTAGGAGACCACAAGCATGCAAATACACTGACAAAGACACAGATGGTCAAAGAAACATAATGAATTTTTTTTTTCTAAGAAAGCCTAACATCACCAGTAGCATTCCAACTATTTCAATAAATTGATAAAATAAGCTATCTGATCCCTCAGTTCCTGGGTTGCTGGAGGAGTGCATTCTACAGCTCATCTGTATCATCATTGCTAGTGCCAGTAGTGTTAGTAGCAACATCCATTTCTCCTGAGTACTTACAGGTATGTTTGTGCCAAAGTTTCTGTGGATAAAGAGCCTGTGCACAAGTGAAAATCTGGAAGGCTGGCACTATAAATTACATGAACTGCTGCCACATGAAATATCTGCCAGCCAGGTCATATCTCCTTGTGACATATTCCAGTAGACAGTTTTATCTCCAGAAGACTGAAACAATCATCTACAGGTAGCAGTGATTCAGTTTGAACACTACAGCATTTAATTGTGTTTGGTTTATGTTCTTCAAATCTCTAATTGCAGGCTAGGTAGTCAAATTATTTTCTGATTTACCTTCATGTGCTAAAGTGAATGAGTCAACAAGTGAATGAATTAATACTAATTGACTGCAACAGCTATAGTTCAATTCAATAACTTAGAATACTAATCTAATAATGGCCAATTTATGTCTATACCATTTGAAATTTGACTTTTCAGCGCCATTTTTGAAGGCATCGTTATTCTATTGGAAAAAGTAAGCAAACCAATATGCCACACTGGCACATAGTTCAGCCAGGCAAAGAGTAAGTTTGTTCCCAACCTCCACGTGGGTTTGTATGTGCAGGATCCAAGGTTCTACAGCTGAAATCTGAGTTTTAATTTATCCAGCCTATGCATGCTCACAGGTAGGAAACAAATGAGACAGAGCTGAAGCTAATTTTGAGCTCTCTCTGGTTTAGTCATAATTCAAATGCAGACAAATAATCTCATTTATCTTAGTGCAGCCCCATTTATTGAAATGCGATCATCCTAGAGGAAGAGAGAGAATTTCTTTCCATAGGCTTGGCTCCATGCATTAGACAACGTGGCAGAGGTATTCTGCAACAGACTGAGCCAGAGTTGGGCAAGCGCTATGCAGTAGTACTGCCTCCTTCTGCCTTTGTTTTTCTGTCCCGTTTCTGCTGGTGAATGGGTAGAAAAGCAAAGGTGATGGTGCAATTCCTCCAGCCCAGGGATTTGGAACTGCAGTAAAGAAAGCTTCCCTATAGCTGTCGTTGCCCAACAGGCTCCAGAGTTGAGAAATACATTGCTTTGTTGTCTTTAGAGAGCAGCACCCAGAACAGTCTTTGTGCTTACAGCACACAGATTCATAAAGAAGAGATTTTAAGAGCATATAACAGTAGCCAAGTTATTTCAACCAAGTCAGTCATGACCTAAGCCTCCTAGCTCTACTGCAGTGAGTCTCAGCGTGCAGTCCGCATGCGTGTCCCCCTATAATTACCCGACACATCTGTGTGTTAACAGTACTGCTGTAATATTTATGTCCCCAAATGAAACACTGACAAGAGATAATAAGAATCATGACTTGCGACATCTGCATTTTTTGAATTATGCTGTAAATAAAACTAGTGAAGTCCCAGCATCTCCAGAGATTCCTTGGAAATGAAAACTACACTGCACTTCTGCCATGGATAATTGGGTTATTTTTCCAGTTTGGCCTTGCTGGATCAACATTTTCTATATATATTCTATATGTGTTTATATATAGATATTTGTAGATAATAAAATACATATTCAATATATATTTAGGTAGGCGAGTAGTTGATACAGAAGTGTGTACCATAGGAGCATTGTCAATTAGCAGAAACAGGCCAGGAAAGAACTGACAGCCTAGAGTATACAGTGTGCTGAAAGCAATCAGCATTTAAAGTGCAGCATTTCTCTGCCGCATGTAGAAACACTTGTTAGCAATAGGAACTTTGCCTGAAGAGGGATTTTTGTTGGGTCAGCAAAAGAAGAAAATGGGCAAGTCTGAATCTGGCTGGTCCAGAGAGATACAAAGATGATTTAGGATAATCATAGTCCATTAGCTGAGGAACAGGAGCATGGGAGTGTGCTTCTAGAGAGCAGTCAGCTCCCCCGCTCATCTTTAACTGGGTACTACACTTCATGCAAAAGTAAATGTATTTTTTATCAATATATAGTGATGGGGCAGTGGTACACTGTGAGGGACTGGAAAACCCATCTCCTCTTTTGCTCCTTTCGTGTCAGGCTCTTTCTACCACCTCTTGTTCTTTTTGTTTCTTTGGGGAAATTCACCTGGACTATAGTAATTAGTCTAGCGAAGCAAAGAGTGTTGGATCCTAATTAATAGGAAAGAGGGAAACAGAGCAAGCCTTCTCTCATGTGTTTTAGAGAGCCGAGATAACTTTTGCACTGCAGCACTTACAAAGGTGGAGAGAAAAGCTGTCTGCAGCTGTCAGGCTGTCTGCAAAGCAGATGGAGTGGTTACACTGCTCTTATTTCTTTGGGTTTTGGTGTTGATAGATAGAAAAGACTCACACTGTGGTGTCCTTCCTCATTTACTGGAGGAGACAGAAAGCACTTACCACCACTGTTGGAATGAAGCACTGTTTGACAAAGCTTTGTCCCCTGTGTGAGACTGCTATGAGACAACATGAATTCAGATTGTTTTGAGGACGATGCTTCCCGTGCAGAGAAATTGCAAGTATATGGCAACTGTGAGATTATGATCCTTCACCTCTGGCTGGCATATAGTGCATTTTCCCTGTGCTTTGGCACACAGAATAAATCTTGAGGGTATTAGATGTTCAAATATTTTAGCTATACAGTATTTATGTTATACCAGCTTCTGCTCCAGGGCATCCATAAGACTCAGAACAACACAGGTTTTTCAGTTTAAGTGTTTAAATGCCTCGAGGACCTGGACCTGAATGTCTTTTTACTCTGCAAGTACTCCCAAGAAGGCAAGACTCTATGAAAGGGGGGCAGAGACTGGCCTGAGCTAATTAGCGATGTACTAAGCTGTAATACCTGGAACTCATCTCGGGAAGAAGAGAATTCCTGGAAGCTAAGCTTGAATGAAATGCTTTCACTGGTCTCTGAAGAACGCGCTATTTCATTAGCAAAGGGAAAAGGCTGGCACTCATTTCTTTTGAAAAGAAGGTATTCATTACCACAGAGTGGTCAGTGCCCTTTAAAACAGACTCTCTTATTTTACTGCAAAACCTAGATCATAGAGAAGCCACTGGAAGAGGTAATGACAAGTTGACTGGCGTCTTTTGTGACTTACTCCCTTTTTTAATGATTGCAGTAATTCTTGTCTTTCAAGTATTTCTTTTAGACAGAGGAAGGTGTCGCACTGCTCGCAGCTCGCTGATGGTGAAGATGCAGAGACTTCTGTTTACACTTCCAGTGTAGTTTGCCAGCCAGTTTCTGAGGCAACTGGCAATTGCCAGTCGCATCCTGACCCCGAGGGGTTTAGCAGGTGCTCGGCCGCCTGGGGTGCTGCTCCCAGGCCAGGCACCAGTGCCCCTGGACCTGCGCCGGACTACACAGTGCACAGTGGCTCCTGGCCTCCTCTGCGAGAGCTGGGAAGGCGTGGATGCACCTTGCACAGGACTGAGCCTGTGTTCCATCTCCAGGTCTAGCTTTCTGGTAATACTTGGGACAAACGTCCTTCAGATAATTGCGAGTTTCCCTTCATAAGGGCTAAATTACAATCACCAAGAAACTTGTGACTTCAAGGTGCAGCACTTCGGCAACTCAGTAAACAAGTGCGACTTCTTTCCTCTCTGTGTGCTCGTGTACGGGAGCAGTTCAAGGATAGCAATTTTAATGGAAAAATATTTTTCAAATGAGCTGAAACGGGGATCCCATGTTTGTGCTGGTTTCCAAATCAGAACAAGGATGTAGGCTTTAATGTGACTGCACTGAAATTCCGTGCAACTGGCTCCTCTGACTCCAGACAGCCCTTCGCTGCTGTCTTTTCAGGCGACTGTCTGACACAACTGACTGCTCATGGTTCTTCTACTGAATATATACGTTATTATGCAATTACCCAATATAGTAGTGATAAGTGAAGGCAGCTATTAGATATGTTAATATTTCTTAAATAGCAGTATGCACTTCTTCGTTGTAGTCCTTCTCTTGGTGTAGGTGTACATTTCATAAAGTATTTTCAAATTAAGGTTTTGATACCATTTTCTAAAAAGGGAATGTTCTCTTTCTGGCTAAGTTTGCAACTATTATTTCCTTACTTTTTTCCATGTATTAATAAGGAAAACAGTATTGGTTTTTCTGTGAGGCACCAAAACCCAGTAGTTTTAGAACTAGCCATCTCACGCTGTCTATATCCTTTTAATTTGCTTACTTATCTTTTGAACTGCAGAAAGATACCACCAAGTGGCAAGCTGGTCCTCACACTTACAACTGATGCTTGCGAGGGGAAGGAAAACTTTGTCCGATACCTCGAACACGTCCAGGCAGTTATAACTGTGAATTCCACGAGGCGAGGAGACCTCAACATCAACATGACCTCCCCAATGGGAACAAAGTCCATTTTACTGAGCCGGCGTCCCAGGGATGACGACTCCAAGGTGGGTTTTGACAAATGGCCTTTCATGACCACACACACTTGGGGAGAAGACCCCCGAGGCACCTGGGCTCTAGAGATTGGGTTTGTCGGCAGCCTGCCACAGCGGGGCGTGCTGAAGGAGTGGACACTGATGCTGCACGGGACTCAGAGCGCACCATATATAGACCAAATAGTAAAAGATTATCAGTCCAAACTGGCCATGTCCAAGAAGGAAGAGCTGGAAGAAGAATTAGATGAAGCAGTGGAGAGAAGCCTGAAGAGTATACTGAGCAAGAACTAGTGCTGTTCTGCATGACGGTGTCTTTCCTTCCCCAGATCCCTCTACTCACCTTTCTACTATCCAAACCTCTGTGTTAAGACATATTACAATGATTGTCTCTGTAGCCAAATTATCACACTTTCTTGATTTTAAAGTCTTCTATCTCGTCAGTAATTATTTTAATTACCACTGAAGCAATCCTTTTTTTACTCTACACCACAAATACACTGTCCCCCACCAAATACTATGTACAGTTTGTGACCGCAAATGATTTTTCTTTTGTGTCATACAAATAGGTAATAACCTGCAAACAAACTGATGGCTTTTCCCTTCATATTTTTGTGGTAAATGTTGTTTGTATTAAAAAAAGAGTGAATTTTAACATTGGCAGTTGGTGATAATGGGCACATTTTTAAAAATTATTGAGAGAGGGAATCACAAAGAGGTTGGCTGGAGAGACCTTTGAACGTCTAACAGCTCCTTTTGCATCGTTGACTTCAGTGGGACTTTCCCCATTGGGTTCAACCAAAGTAGCACTAGACCCTACAAAAAGAAAGAATCCAGAGATGAAGAAAATTTACCAATCCAATTTGCAGAAATCCAATTCTTTTGAGAGTTTTCTTTAATATATACACTCGTACAACATACACGCTAACACTTCAGCCACAGAACGGTTCAACAGGCATGCAATAAGGAAGGCAAAGTGATGCCAAAGCCGGGTGACAAGGGGAAGTGCTTTGCAAACAGGGTCAGGGCATTCTAGAAGCACAAGTTTCACTTTGTTTTGTTTTTGTTTTTGTTTTTTTTTTAAATATTGGCAATTTAAATCAATGTACCATCTGACAGTAGAATGAGCACATAGGGAATGAGCTGTAGGATTTCTGGCAACCTGTGTGCAAAAGTGCATCTGCTCATCTCTATACCGAGGTGTACTACAGCAGCGTAAGATGAGGCTGTGTCAGCATTTCCCACCGCAGACCCCTGTTTTCTGGGGTTTACAACCTGGCTGTCAGTAAATTGCTGTGGGAGAAATTTGAAGTACGCAGTTTCAGTCCCAAAGCAATTTTTTTTAATTCAAATTTCATTTTTAAAAATAGAGATTTGTTATTTTTATGTTATACAAATATATTTAAGGAGAAAAATATGCCTAAGTTGTTAATGTGTAATGCAAAGTTGGCCTTCTTGGCAAATAAAATGTAGTGTGTTTGGGAAGATTTGTTGGTAATCATTGCTCTTTGCTGTTTAAAGAGTCAGTCCCACCCTCGCTTTTCACACATGAGTAAAGTCAGTCTCTCTCGCCCTCGGAGTCTGCTCTGGCTATTGCCGCAAGACGTAACATTCTCCTCGGTGGGGATTACTCATGGTAGTAACCACTACATGTTCTCAGGTGTGAGATCCCAAATTTAACCTTTGAATAATAAAGGATCTTGATTCTGCAAATATTTAGGCACTTACAGTAAAGGCCATCAGTGGACCTACTCAAATTCTAATTTTAAGCAGGTGCTTTGCATCTTTGCAGGATCCAAGATCTACTTTTTAGCAGTGACTAGTTTCAGAATTTTATTATGTATTTTTAATATGCAGAGTATTCATCTAAAACGTTTTAATAAGAGTTGTCCTGGTTAATCAGGTGCGCAGTAGTAGAAACACATTCAGTAAGTAAATATTTATCTCACAAATTAAAAACGTAACCCAAAGGTTATATGGTGCACACGTTTCACTTAAGAATGTATAATCTATGCTGTTATTTCTAGTGAATATCCATCTTTTATCTTTCCATAAAAGGCCTGTTCTTTCCTTTACAAATCCAAACGTAAAATAAACGGCTCAACCTACTCAAAGTCTATGTGACTTACACTCTAAAGCCAAGACAAGCAGCCTTGGCAGACTACTCACAGATTCCTCATTGCAGTCCCTTTGGACAACCGAGTCACACTGGGATGAAACAGGCGTCAGCAGGAGAAGAATCAGGCCCTGTGTGATTTCTGGTTTTGAAGTGCTCTTGATTATTTGTTCAAATACATTATAGTGCCAACTGTGTTTAATTTGGTGGTTTAAAACTTAACCCAAGGACAAGATGGGGCCAGGGCCATTTCAAAGCACGAACTGGAGTTCATGAGGCATGAGCCAAACCTCACTGAAGTTACAGGGGTCAGGGACAGGTTTGCTTGTGTCTTTGGAAGTGAATGGATCCCACTGACGGCAGGAGGTTTCCATGGAAGGCACCCAGTTCTCAGAAAGAGCAGCATATACATATCAGAGGGAAAAATTTACCATATATATATTTATGCATACACCTGTATGTCTAAATGCATAAAACACACCTATGGTATCTCTCTCTATATATATTACATACAATATGTATATTCAGAGTATGTTACATATATTTGCTTATAGAGAGACTTACATATGGTATGTAATGTATAACACATACGCACATCATTACTTTTGTGTGTATGTGTTCAAAGAAAGGTAACTGGAAGCTTTTGAAGGACTTCTAAAATGTGGGAAAAGTTTTGGAATACAAGAAGTCCACGTGGAAATCTTAAACAAACAAACGTGTACGTGACTTTCCATTGCATTCATGTAGTTTTGCAGTTCTCTGTTCAATCATTAAATATCTTATAAAGCAGCAAAATAACTAGATGGTCGTTCATATTTTCATAATGCTGACATAATTTATTAAGTGAAAGATCACGATAATGAGTGATATACAGAAATGGTGAGTTTTGATATAAGTATATATAAAACTGTGTGTATATACAATATAGAGATCTACTTCAAATTCTTCAGGATTTTTGCATTGGGATCACTGAAAAATATGTCCAGTTAGACTAAGTTTTTATGGTATTGCTGATGGAAAATAAAGTTAATTTGTTAGTATTTATAATAAAGGGGAAAATGAAGTTCATGATTTGAAACAGGTGACTAAAGCCCTGTGATGATGTTTTATAATATGAGTAAAATAAAGAGCTGTTGTAAACTGGCAGGTCCTATCATCATTGCCTATCCGAAGGTATACGGGCGGTAACATGCTGCTGTGAGTGGGATGACTTCCTATGCCTCTGCTTTTTATACTGATAGGGGAATTTGTATCCCATGGATGCTGGATACTCAGAAAATAAACATGATCCTCCCAAAGAGTCGATAGCAACAGATGAAGACTAACAGGCTTTACGTTAACTCTGTGATACGGGGGGATGCAGAAGGGTGAGGCCCCAGGCTAGGAAGAGCCTTGGGCGTTACTTACGTGGTTCAAACCTGCTGGCTCCAAGGGCAGCTCTGCAGAGGCACGCAGCAATGCGGGTGCTGAACTGCTGCCCTCAGTGGGGAAGGGGACGCTCGGGAAGAGAGACGGTGGCATTTTTTGCACTGCATTTCATAAGCAGTTCTGGCCCCGAGGAAATAACAGAGCAGGTTTTTTTTTCTCCGCTGTTTGGAGCACTTTGATCCATAAAAAAAGCCCCTATTTCCTCTTCCTCCCTACTTCCCACCCACACTTTTGGGTACTTTTTAGCTCACATCTTCCCATGGCACAGGTTACGTGTTGTTTTATGATTTCTTACCATGTCTGCAGCAGTAAAAGATGGCAGGGAACCTCCTCAGCTAGTGCTGATTGCCACAGAGGTGAGAATGTGTCTGTAGTGACCTAGGTCTCATCCCAGGCTCTGCTGAACAGATGCTCGCAAGTACTTCACTGTTACACTTTAGCATTTAAACACTTCGTTGAGAATTTGCATTTGAGATGCTGCATTTAAAGCAGAGGGTAGCCCATAAATCATGAGATCTACTACACCTTTCAGCATTGTCATTATGAACAATGGAATACTAGTGTTTTTCTCTCTAATTGTCATACAAATTTACAGAACGCCTGTCACCTGCAGCCTTACTGGGCAACCGCCATGTTTGTGGAAGGAGATCAGGTATCGTAGCAGAATTGAGGCCTTAGTTCCTCATGGTCCTTGACTTTTGCTGATGGTGGTGTCCGTGATGCAGCTCAGCACCAGCCTGGTTCAAGTCTTGCACCTCCGTGTTGCTGCCTATGCAATGCAGCACAGGACTTCTCCAGTAATAGGTGCTACTAAACCCACTTTAGGAGTGATACATACACTGCCCAGCTGCTGACCAAGGTTTATGAGCATCAGAAAACCCTTTCTGTGTCAGCAGTGTAGAGTGGTGACACCACAGCACAAAATAGATGACGGTGGCAGGGCTATTCACGTTAGACACCTACCCCAGGCTCTCCTAAGTGTTGCCTCTTTGCCATTGACTAAGGCTTCTTGTATTCTGCACATTAAGCTCTTCGTATTGCAGTGAGATCAGATGGTTGGGGATACCCAGTTCTGTCTAGGTACTGCCTGAATCTATCTACACCCCATTTCGTGACAGAATTATTAAACTGACTTCCTATTGCTGCAGTTGTGGGGCTTTCCCCCGCCCCCGCCCCTTGCAGTAGTCAAAACCTGCTTTCCCCAGCAGCTATTCTGAGCAGTTGCTCCCAGCTCACCAGAGCGCAGCCTGCGTATACATTGATAAATTCCTTCTCTGTGGTTATTTACAGTGTTAATAAATTAAACTGAAAAGCAGCACACAGCCTAGCAAGAAACGTCTGGCGTATACTCCCACAGCATCTCAATACAACAGCATCAACAAAAAAATCCTGAATAAAAATGTGACTACATGGGTCACCTGTCCCTGTTTCAAAGAAGAAGGTGCCACTACCAGACATAATAGATTAGATGCTACAAATGCATTGGAACTCACTAATGAAGAAAAATAAACCCAACACAATAGTGAAGGAAAGTCTTGAGTGATATAAGAAGGTAGTCCTGAAGCTCAGGCTCGTCAGCTCAAGTGCCATTTAGCCCCATCCTTCACAGCTGACAGGAGTAATCAGCCGGAAAGACAAAGGCATAACAATGCCGAAAGCTGAAATGAAAACTTTGGGAACTGGGGTGGGAGAAGGAACATGCAGAGCCCAGCCTAGTAAAGCACTTCAGTATGTACCGTGCTTTAGCGGGACTATTCGTATGCCTGAAGTCAAGCTGAGGCCTAAATGAGTGAGCTTTAACTAGTGCTCAGTATTTGCACATACACAAGTGAAGGATTTCTTTTCCCCTTTTTTTTTTTTTTCTTCCTTCTCAAGTCAAAGATTTCTGGAAGCTGCACGAGGCTGTTGCAGAAGTGTTCCTTTTTGCTTCCCCGGGCAAGGGGCTGTGGGAAGGCACCGCTTGCTCCAGCAACCCTGTGACGCTCCATGGGACTGCAGGTGACTGGGCTGCGACAGGATCACGTGGCAGCATTAAACGCTGTAAAACGCTACAGTCTGAGGAAATACTTAACAAGAAAATATCAAAACAGTCTTTCGAGTTGGCTGCACTTTGCTCAAAAGCTTGTTGGCATTCGTAAATACCTTAGTTGTGTTGGTGAAGGACAAAGAATATCTTTAGTATCTTTTATAAGGGTTATCCCCCACTTTGGTGCAATTTCAAGTTTTATACTGAGAGGATATGCCGTAAGAGCTTATTTCAAATACAGAGAGTTTGTCCTTAGATCCAAAAAGAAAGGTCTGCCAAAGCTCATCTCTATTTAAAGACGGTAAATGAGAGAGAGATTTGGAATAGGTTATTTAACAGGTATCCAGCCCTTCCCCTGGAAAACCTCCTGCACCCCCAGTCAGTTGACATTTACTAGTAGGGACCATCAGTCAACGGTAAAGGCAACACAAACCCACAGCGGGTATCTTCTGTAGAAGGCAAAACTTTTATTAAATGAACAAGATGTCACAAGTTAACATTTGCAGCTGTCTGAGAGATGGGGAATTGTACGGCAGCTATAGGAGCAGTAGAGGAATATGCAAATTTGTCCCGGATACTGTGGAAAGCCAGGCAGCTCTGTAATAATAATTACTTTCAACTTGTCCTAATCATGAAAATCAATTGCATAGGATGTGCCTATTTCTTGTTGCCCTGGAGCACTCTAATGGTCATTGCACCAAAGGTGAGCCTACATCAGACAGAATTGCCATCAAGGTATCAATCTGTTCCATACCAAACAGCAAAAATCTCACTACTGTATCATTCGGTCAGGAAAAAAAACAGTCATTTAATAACTATGCCAGACAAGTTGACTATCAAGGGGGTGCGTGTCACTTAAGAGCCTTTGTCACCTGGTTTCTTCTTGCTTGTCTTCTCTATCATCGTCTCCACAATCATCGCTGTCTCTTCGTACGTCTGAATTCTGTCGTCTGAAAACTTCTCGATGGACTCCACCACCTCCACCTTCTCGTAGCTCATGGAGCCAGGCAAGCCTGCTTCCCTGAACAAAAGGGCCTGCTTATCTTCTCGGTCATATTCTGTCTCTCGAAGGACTCCTGGCTCGGTTGGGCTTATCAGACCAGGGGAAGGAACTCTCTCAGGCTCAGAGATCTCCCGATACTTTGTGATTTGCTCAATTTTTCCCCTTGTTTTTTTGCCCCATTCAAGTATGTCTTCTTTCTCTTCCTCTTTCTGTTTCTCTTGGAGTTCAAACTCTTCCCTCCTTTCACAGATTTCTTTCTCTTTTTCTGATGGTTCAGCAGGTTCTGGTAGCTCCAGTATGGGCTCCACATCACCACCGTTCATCACCTTCCCGTTGCTGATGGAAACTGTGATCCCCCCCCTAGCTGGGATGCAGGGGGCCAAGATGCAAGGTTCTTCATAGGCTTCCTCCCCCGTTACCAGCACATAACGCCCTTTGGGATGGGCTTCAGGTTTAGGCTCTGGTCTCTTGTAGACTCTTATTTTCTCCCTCACAATGTTACACAATTTATCAAAGGCTTTACTTATCTGGGCTCCATCAGGTACGTCCTCTGGGCCCACTTCTTTTTCCTCAAGTTCTAATCCTTCCTGCCCAGGTTCACATGTGGCTGAGCCTTCGTGCCTGAACTCCAGCTCATCTTGGTCAAAACCTTCCAGAGTTCTTTCGTACATTCTTTCAGGCGAGAGACCGTCGGTTTTGTCTTTAGACATCAGCTCCTTTTTCCTGGCAATTTTCTTTGTCAGAGCTTTTTGTCTGGGCTTTACACTGGCGATGTCTTGCATGGCCTGGGTGATATCTAGGGAAAAGTCAAAACAAAGCAAACGACAAACAGTGCTGAACGCCGTCGCTGCAAATGCTAGAGCAGCAGCAGATGCGAGCACAGCTGCCCTCAGCGCATTAAACAGCCTCTTCTTTTGCGTGGGCCCCCTCGGCCAAGTAGCCATTTTGCATCTGAGGTCGCCACTGCCATAACACGGTGTGAGGGCAGGACAACTGTGTGTGCCAGAGGCAGCTGCACAAACATTCACCTACCAGGCCTGCATTAATGCTCAGCAGGAGCATTCAGCACCTGCTGCTGCAGTTGGGCTCAGCACCTTCCTCCCAGGCATCGTGGCAGGGTTCGGCCCTGTTAACTGGATAAGAAACCTCGTCTCCTAGGGCAGAGACTGAAGCCAGGTGCCCAAAGTTAGAGGCATGGCCTGGCAGCAGGACTAAGTGGAAATAGCTTGTCTAGCTTTTACAACTCCTGCTAGGGTTTAGGGAAGGGAAAAAAAAAACCCAAAAGCCCTATTTAAAACCTTCCCGCTGAATGCAGGTTGCTGGGCGAGCAGTCCAGGCCTGACAGGAAAGGTGAGAGTCATCACCAGCTCTTCCAGCGCTTCTGAAGACGGGCTCAGCAGGGGACGCCTCGCCTTTGTGTCCTGGGGGGGCTAAGAGCGAGCCAGGCACCTCCCGTCACGGCAATTTGGGGTACGGGCAGATGCAGAGAGGTGCAGGAGGGAGCAGCCGGCGGGCACAGAGCTAAGCAGCCACCCAGCCAGCGGCGCGGTGCTGCGGAGCAACATTTTGGCATCACTCGAACACTGACGTTGAGCTCTAGGCCGCGCAGAGAGAACCCCTGCCCTCAGGCTGTGTTTCTGATCCCCTGGGCGGTCAGTAGCCACGGACCCCATGACAGCTCAGCAGCAGCAGCAGCAGCAGGAGCGCGGGCAGGCTACTGATTTCCATGGCATGAACAGCTAGAGCAGAGGAGGCAGAGGTTGGTACTGGGAATTAGGGGAACACGGGGACAGACAGCTAGTAACATGTTTTCCCCAAGGCACCTGTTTTGTGCAATGTCACAGGTACAGTAATGCACATAAAACGCCCTGCTTGCCTTGCAGGTGGGAAGCAGAGGTGTGGTTAGAGACGGGATGGATCCTCAGTGGGTATAAAACAACACTTTGCAGGACAGTAGTTATTTACAGCTGCTGAGGATTTGGCCTCGTGCATTATGGAACCGTTTCATATAAAACTGCTACGGTTCACAGAGCAGTTAGAAAAATTACAGCCGCATGCCAAAGGAAAACCTCATCTGATGGTTTATCTCCATTCTCAGGGCAGTTTGTTGCTAGTAAATCCCTAAGTGAGCCTTGGAGCTAAGCTACAGTAAGTCATCCCCTATGTTAGTACCTACAGCATCTCTCTATGAACCAGCTCCCCTCTTTGTTACAAGCAGCCTTGCTAGGCCATTTCCTTGTCACCAGGTTTACAAGCATCCTAATTCTAACAAGCAAGCATACAACATGGAGGAAACACCATTCAGAAGAAACCAGGCTATGGGACATAAACAGGCCCAAAAAAGTGTCCTCTGCCTGCCTGCAGCACTCAACGTGCCCTGATGCTCTTTGCACCTGACTAAAGTGCGGGCCAACGACTCGCAACAAGTCAGCACAAACCCCCAGCTCTTTCCATAGTTTCAGGTGCCTTCTGACTTTGCTCTATTGATTGGCCTAAGTAATAAACTGCAGAAATTAGCAGTTTGTGGTTTTGGCCTTTGACAGCTTGTCCCAAAGCCAGCTGAAGTAAGGTGAAATCATTGCATTTCCTTAGCACGCCTCGAGTCAGGCTGTCACGGCTGGTTCATATGGAAAACAAATGGAAAAACAGCTTAAAATACAATGATGCTGCTCTCGACAGACACAGGAAGACATGTCACAGGTTTACCTCTTCCCCTCGAAGCTTGAGGCTGGACAGGTCTGTAGATCTGCGTGAAGAGTGTGACTGGCGTTCCTGCTATAGCAGAGTTTAACCTGCCGGAGAAGATGCACATCGGTCAGATCTCTCCCCCTCGTTTCCATCAAGAGCAAGTGAAATTGCGCAAAATGAAGCATGGAGGTTAAAGAAACTTATTTCTCTGTGGTGAGGAGTCAAAGAGAATGATGGGAGCCTGTTTCTTGCCTGGGGAAAATCAACACAGCCACAGCACCTTCACAGGAGTCAGGCTGGTTTCCACCAGCGGGAGACGTGGGATGCTCCATTAGGTAAAGTACACCAGTAATTACAACCCATAGCAACAGGTTTGTAATTTAGCACAGCACTTTGAAAGGATGGGAAGATTTTGGAGGGGCAAACAGTCAATCCACGCCTACCAGAGGTCAGCAAGAGCTGTGCAGGCTGGCTGGTAAAATATGGAATTTGGGAGCCGTTACAACGTTACCTGCATATGCCTGACTTCAGAAGGGCAAGAAGAAATCTCAGCAGTCTTCCTTGGAAAATATTTGAGGAGTCAGTGGCATTAAGGGTTAAAAATTAAAACTGAGAGGCTGGCCTAATATGCAAACCAGTTACTGTATCTGTGGCCTTTCAAGTCTGCTCTGCTAGAATTTGAGAGAATATTTGGGCCTGTAGGGAGGATATACACCCTGTGTAGATATGCCAGAGATGCAGAGTTTGATTTTTGGTGCTGAGAGTTACCTGATCGGATACTCCTAACCAGAACGCAGTGTCCAAAACCAGATGGTGAATATTGATGAAATACCTGTTCCCCACACGTGAGCTTGACTATTAGTGACTGTCCTTTCCCCTGCACCTTCTGGACAACCCAGAGCAGCGGTTTGGGCGCTCAGGGGTCTGGCCCTGCTGCATCTGCCTGCGCAGGCAGCACCGGGCGCTGCTGTGAAAGCCCAGCTCCTTTTCTTGTGTGAGGCTGATGGTTGACATTAGAGGGAGCCAGTGCTCCTCTGTAGGTTTACACACAACCCAAATCCCTGCAAACGTCTTACATTCTCCCCTTTTTCCCCGCTTGCCTGAAGAATGGGGTTGCTGTGAAGAGTGTTTTGCTTTACAGGACATTGGCCCTGTCTGAGCCCTGCGAGACCAACCTGCCTGTAACACCCCAGCAAGCTTCACTAACACCTGGGCAGTGGAGAGGGTGTTCAGTCTGCTTTCGTATGCTCCCTGACCTCTGTGCAGTGATGCCAGGACAGTATATGGAAAGGAGACTGTATGGAAGGGAGAAGCTCAAAATGGCTCTGACCCTTTCCTTGGCAGAGGCTTGACCAGATTTTGCATCTATTTAGATTCCTGTCCCTGGGTATCTACCAGTGAAAGGTGTGAAATGGTGATAGCTTTGGGTGGATCAAATGCCCTTAAAGATACATTTTTCAAAGGAAATAAGAGAGATCACTGGCCCCTTTGGGAGAGTCCAGAAATCCAGCCTTACCGGCTTTCCTCGTTCTCGATGATACGTTTGTACCGTTCCAGCTCGTTCTCCAGGGACTGCTGGTAGATCACCAGCTGGCGGCAGTCGGTCGTGTATTTCTCCAAGGTCCTCTCGGCCTCCTCTATCCCCTTCCTAAGGTTTTCAATCTGCTCATTGTAAAGCTGAATTTCATCATCATAACTCTCCTGGGTGTTTTTAATCGCTTGCTCCAGCATGGTTGTCTGGTAAACAAAATTGGTGGGTGAAAGAAGCAGCTCTGAAGTATTCAGCATCCCCATATTTCGAGGGTAATTAAAGGCAAGAGATATTTTATTACAATGTGTGAAGCTGCACTGCTGAAACACAGTGGCAGTTTCACTGCATTTGTTTAGTTATTCAAAAGCAGTAACTCCCCCCCCGCCATGATCTATCCCAAGGTTTCTGTTCCACAATAAGCATGACGGGATCGGCATGAACCAGGGGAACAGCGGCGTGATGTCTTCTTCCCCATGCACGCGAGGCTGGCTGATGTCTCACTGCGTGACCCGCAGCTCACCGTGGACAGCCTCGGCACAGCAGGCAGTGTCTTACGAGGAGAACAAAAGTGTTTAATGGGAAGATGTACCTGGGCAAAACCTGTTCCTCCTTCTCTGTGGTCCGCAGACCAAGCACTGAAGGTTAAGGAAAGGTCTTTTTTTAAATAAGAATCTTCCCTTTTGAATTCAATTCCTCAGCTTTTTTTACTTTAGCGATAAAAATAACTGCTGTGCGGTAAGGCCTCAACGCCAGTCACTGGCGTGCACATCAACCAGGAGATGGCAATGAGTTCCTTGCAAAAACAAGGGGCAGGAGTTACAGGTGGGATAGCTGGTAGTGTAATCCTGCTCTCACTTTCTTCTGCTATTTTTGGCTATTTATTATATAGTCACTTCATCACTTGGGATTTTTTTTTTCCCTTTTCAAAGAGCGTTTAAAGGGATGCACTCACAAAAAGCTAATGGGGCAATAACTGACTAATGGATTCTTTAATAATTGATTTATTTCTATATGTTGCAGGCAAGATTTTCAAAAACCTTTTAAGAGCCTAAATTTAGGAGCTAAGTCCCTTGGTATTGGTTTGGTTATACTGCAGTATACCAGTGGACCAACAGGTTCCACAGACCCCTTTAGTGTCTAGTGCTCACGAGGTGGGGTCGATAACCTCTCTGCGACACGGTTTTCAGGTCCAGAAACAGCAAAGCAAAGGAGCTCGAGGACACCTCAGTCATCAGCTCCAGCCTTCACCATCACAAGCAACCATGTCATCGACCTCCACTCATGAAGTTATTATACTCTTTTAATCTCAAGGCATGGGAAGGCATTAATTAATAAACTCTCTAAATGGGACATGAAGATTTGATTTTGAAAGCAGCATGATTAATCCCCCAAAGAGTGCCTCTCTCCATCTGCCAGCAGAAGGCTGATTTTCTCCCCTTTTTTCTATACTGATTCATTATCTCACTTATCGCTATACCGGTTCTTGCCTTTCCCAGAGCGCCTGTGTCCTTTCCACCGGAGCATCAGACATGAGAAAGAGACCAAGGAAAAGACCTCAGGGTAGCACTGTTCCCAAGTACCCTAGTGAGAGAAGTTATACTCAGGAAGCTAAGACCCGCTGCTCTGACTCTCCAGAAGAGTCCAAAATCCCACCAAAAGGCGTTTTATGCCAGTATATCACTCCCCCCACCCTGGATGGACAACTCGAGGCACAAAGGAAGCTGTATTTGGGGTGCATAAGGTGGTCATTCTCTACCCCTATCCACTAAGAAACTTGCAACTGTGTGTAGAGGTAGACCTGCCGTTGACAATTGTACAGGACTGGTTTCTATTCACTGTAGCCTTTACCTGCTCCTCCATCTCCTGCCGCCCTTGTCCCTGCACTGCACGCTTGCTCGGAAGACACTGGCTGGAGGAGGAAGGTTGATTTACAGCAAGCTTGGCTGGGAGATGGGCAGGAGCAATGAGTGAAAGTCTTGGCCAGTCATTTTCTGCAAATCAGGAATTGGCAAAAAGCAGGTGGGTTTGGTGCTGGTAGTGTCTAAGCACAGGAGAGGTGTTGATGTAGTGCCTAGTAGTGACAGGGATGAACACAGGACGCCAAATGTAGCCTGATGCCTATTTCAAAGGACATTCAGTTTCAATTACCAAGTCTGTCCAGTCCTTCTCACAGCAAGCTCGGCATTGTATGTGGCACTGATGGAAAGGACTGGGCAGAGCCCTGAAGGTCCCCCATCATTTTCCATAGAGCCAGTTTCCAGCCTGAGCTCAGTAAGTAAGAAAGTAAGTGAGACCAGCTCCACGTGACATTTCCATCCACAGCCTCCTGCTGACTCCATCTCACAGAAATCTAGTGACAACATGGAAACCTTGTCCCACCAGCTACTCTGATAAGCAAAGATGGCTTCATTGTGGCTACGATACCTACAGCCCTCCCTGGCCGTCTAAACCTGATGATTTGGGCCACCAAGAGAATGAGAATAAAACACCTGAAGAAGAAGATGGAAAAAGGAAAACACACCTCCAAGTCTGCAAGTCAATTGAGTTCACCAGACCCTGCTAAAGACCACGTGGCCATAAAAAGAGCAGAGTTCACGAGCGTCATGGTTGTGTTTATGGCTAGTTATGGCAGTACCTCTGTCTGCAGTTTGTATTTTTGTGCCTGTAGCTGGCAGAGGATGCTCTTGTATTCCTCCAGCTGGCTCTGCAGAACAGGGATCCTCCTCTCCGCTACCAGTTTTTCCTGGTTGGAAGAAAACAACACGTGTACAGGAAAGTATATTTCACTCTTTAAAAAAGAGAGCCAAAAGACATTCTGCTACTGGAAATAAACTGTAAAGACAAATAGAAAATGACATAAGACAAATAAAAAGATGGATATTGAACCTCAAGTAAGGTTGTGGCATGGCTTAAAGAATAAAAGATGTCAGATGGCAGGACTGTAGAAGTACAGCTTACGTTGAAATTAGACCCTGTAGATGTAGCTGTTCCTATCTTCTTCCACTAAGAAACGTTCTTGGCATAGCCACTCATGTTGGTGGGAATCGCCAAGTTTTCATTTAGTCTGTACCAATTTATTTGATTTACAAATTTTCACCACATCTCGCCCCTTCAGGACAAGATTTACTCTCTCGGTAAATACTTATATATCCTGCCAGCTCCTCCTCAGATAGGAAGCACAACTACTTCAACTACCTTTCAACTAGCCATTTTGGGGGCTAATACATATTTCCAAAGCTACAATTAGTTTTTCCTCTCATATTCAGTACTTACAGTTGTTGCAGTTTTCGTCTAACCTTGGAGTGGGATTTAGAGGATCTGGGATGCTTAGGAATAAACATTGACTCTTTCTTACTTAGAGCAGCACATATTTACCGACAGCAATACTTACCTCGCATATGCCAGTGGTTATAGGGGACACGCGAGGTGTTGTCTGGATGATCTGCTGCAAAACATTGACGTAGGTCTGGATTTCCATAAGGTTCTGTGAGGAAGTAAAAACCATTTTCATCAGAAAATGCCGTAGCAAGGTGCGGCCCTTCAGTGTGCTCCACTTCGGGGGCTTATTCCTAGATATTTACTTCTTTCAGCATACAAAAGTCTAGTTCATGTTCAGACTTGGGTTTGGAATGTGTTTTTAGACCTGATTTTGAGTGCATATGTGCTAACAGTTTCATCATGCTGAGGCTACATTAGAGGCATTTGGCTAAGTGACAATATAGTTCATAGTCTTAATTTAAGATTCCATGATTTCTGATTGCACGAGAGATTTTCAAAATGAGGACCACAAATACCTTTGCACATGGTCCAAAAAAGTGAGTCTCTTCTTTCAAAAGCAGCAAAGATGGGACAGTGGCCTGATATCAAGCCTCAGAGCTCTCCCAGGAAGGAGAAGGGGGCTACACATGTTAGTCGGCTGCAGCGTAATCATACGGCCACAGGCTTATTTCTGCTGATTAACTGGAACGCTCTGGCCCAGAACATTGGGAATGCCCCTCTGATGAAAGCAAAAGCTTCTTAGCATGAAATAGAAGACAGCTTGACCAGCACATTGGGTTGAATCATGGTAACAGGTCAACAAATTCAAGACACTGCCACAGGTGTAGACATTGGCCCCTGAGGGAGTCAAGTCAGATGCTTGCAGCCATCCAGCCATTGGGCTTGACGTCTACACTGCAGCTGTTGTGCCCGCTGAAAATATATAGGGCTGTATTCACCCACCAAAACACAAGCGGGATTTGCTTTAATTTGCCACTAAAACAGATCATGGAGAAGGGCAAAGCTAAATGTCTCTAGAAGGAAGATCTAAAGAAGATCGCAAATTCAGCCTGTTACCTTCTTGTATCTGTCCTTTGTGGCATTAATGTCATCCTGCAGGAACTGGGACTCGATCTGCAGCTCCAGGTTGCACAGCAGTGCTTCATCAGCTTCCTGCAACGCAGAGACACGTGGTGCAGTCAGTACACATAGCTGGAGTGCCAAAAACGCAGCAGCCACTTAGCCATAACGTGAGTTGTTGTACACGCGTAGCAGCCTGCGTGGACAATTAAAGCCTACTGGGAGAAACAAAAGTATTATGAAGCCAACAAACACTAAGCACCTCATTCATCGTGTTCTCCTATTGTACATGCTGCTTTGCAGCACAAATACAATTTATGATACAGTGTGGCATTGGCACTGTCAAAATATGTTTACCATATGCTTTATGAATGCTGAGAGCCAAATAATAGATGCTATGAAATACCAGTCTTTGACACTAAAAGCTTGCAATGGTGCATGAATCTTAAACAGATGACATCAGCAGACTAAGGCATTCATTTCTCTAGTGTTTATGACAGGACCTGAAGTATCCTGACACCTTTTTAATATCCCCAGTAAAGAAACCCACTATAAAAAAAAACCCAGGCTGGTCCAAAGTATTTTCTCTCCTTTTGGTGTGTTCTCAAATATCACAAATGTTTGTCAGGTTTGCAGCCATTTCTAGAAATAAAAATGACAGATGAGCAAGTCCAGAAAAAGTCAGTTTGCTGCAGAAGTTTCTGATATTGGGGTTTGTGAGGAAGAAAGTTCATAATGTCCAATTAATTCAGAGGGCAAGGTGTATGACTAGCAATCATGATCTCAAAGTACGTAGGTATGAGCGGCAGTGGTATTTAAATCCAGTGAAATCTCCATTTCTGCCCAAAGGTCTAATTTAGATTTTTCCCATCTTATGTTATTTAATACATTATTTTAACATAAAACAATTTTATATTCACAAAACAAGTGAGGTGTTCCACCACTGAACTGTGTCAAGAAGTATCTCTGGTTGCTTTGAGCCTATCACCTGTTGATGTTGTTGGATGACTCGTAGCTCTCCTATTCTATTAGAAGACACAGTCCTTACCCCTGGCCCATGCCACAGACCAGCATGTCCTTCCTCCTCCTCATTCATCTCTTCTCGGATCTGAAGTCTGGCTAAACTGCTGTCAGAAATTAAGCAATATTTATACCAACCTTTCAAGGGTTAAAATCTATTAAAATATAGACCTGTTTACAGGTTTGATCTCCAGATCTTGAGTGCCACTCTGTCCCCACTGAAGGCAACAACAAACGTGCTGCAGTTTCACAGACTTTTGTCAGGGAATCATGATATAATCGTTTAATTGAGAGTAGCACTCAACTGAGCAGGAAAACTCTAAAAAATGTAAGACAGGAGTTTCAACTGGTTCACTCACACTTTTGGTTTGCTAAGGGAAATGGTTATGGATTTGGGGTGTTCCATGCTCTGGTTTCCCTCTGCTATAGCAGTATTTCAACTACTCATTTAGTTCCAGACATTTTATAACTTTTATAACATATATATATATATATGTGGCACCTCAGTGCCATAGGCAAGAACAGAACAAGAAATCTGAATTTCACTACCAGTATCACTCATCGTAGTCTCAAAGGTGCTACAGTTGATATTTCTCAGAAAACTTTGGTGTACTTCATGGAAGACCTAACTGGAAATGACCACATAGTTCATGTGGTTGAAAAATGGTGGATGTAAGTCCTGACTCTGTGCTTTAGAGCTGAAAGATCTCTACTGAGCTCTAGGACATCTTACCAAAATACGCGATGTTGCTCCTAAGAGCAGATTTTAAAAAAAAAAAAAAAAAAAAAAGGATTTAAAGGTGTCCCTTTAAAATTACCTATGTGCCATTACCAGCTGTAAATATCTCAGTGAGCGGATCACGGGTTGCAAATAAAAGACTGAACTCTATGGGTGCAGCGTATGACTGGTAGAAGGGGATTTTTCTTTTTGCACGTGCGCAGCATGCGCTATTCCAAAAATGTGTAGATGTTAGCTGTCCCATTATGATGCTGAGCCTCCCAGCCAGAGACCTCTCCAGCAGCCTCTCTGCTTTGTGAGACAGCGGCTGATTCAGACACATCCAGACCAGCACATTCCGAGCCAGTCATCAGGAATGCCCACTGCTTTTCTGCACTCCTCTGCGGAAGATCAGCAGGACAATGGCCACGTTGGGAGGTTTGGGAGGGAGCCAAAAAAAGCCCCTAGGCCCCTAGATAATACCGATAAGCAAATATTTCCGCATGTAATAAGCAAAAGCAGCATTCGGCTTTCCAAACGTTTCTTCAAAGGGGAAAAATACTTTTGCTTTTATTCCCTGCTTTCAGACACACCAGCGGCATTGATGCTGTACATCAGAACAGTGCAGTGCCTACACATTTTCTTCTGAACTTTGCAGTATTTGCTATTCACTAAACTTCCAAAAAAACATTCTGCTTTAGGTGCTGATTCCAGAAAGTTGATCCATGTGATTAAGCAGCATTTGCATTTACCATGGAAGAGAAATCCCTTAGATCTCACCAGAACCACTGTTTGCTGATTTTTCCAAATGGATTCTCCATCTGTCGGAAAAGACACGAGTTTACATCTGCACATGCAGGTTTCAGGCTACATCTTGGGCACTGTACAGAAAATCAGCTGTGTTTCCTCCAGCATTTGGTGCCCCAATACAAGGAGCTGCTGCAACAGGGGCAGCCAGGGGCAGCCCAGACGCAGCCAGGGATAAAAACACCCCCTGTGACTCAAGATCTTGTCAGCTGTGCCTGGGGTTGTCAAATCAATCCACTTTTCTTCAGCCACAGATTTGCTGAGAGGAACGGTGAAGATGGACCCACCAGCTCCAGCTACCCCTTACAAAATACTTGCCTCCACAAATATTTTTTTAAGAGCTTGCAGGGTGTCCAAGAGCCCTGCTAGCACTCTGGGAAATAGCACTGATGAAGGATATCTACAGCTCAGTGGAGACAGAAATGCTAAAACGCACAGGTTTTTAATATAAAACATGCGTATCATTGATATGACAGTGCCCAAGCAGAACAGCTCCTGCCATCTGCAGCAGAGAAATAAAAAAAAATCTCTATTTAATCCACCCGTAATTGTTTCCCCGTACAGAAGATGAAGGATAAGCTGTGAAAAATAGAACCGGGGAAAGATATAATACAACTTTCTTCACTCAGATGAAGGCTAGTAGCAAGAGACGATGAATCAGGCGTTCTCAGTTTCACAGACCTGCTTTGAAAACTTCCTAAATATGTTAGTAAACTTTTATCTTTTCTCTGAGCATTATTATTATTTCTCTTGCCATGGTATTAGTTCAGGAAAGTGCATCTCCATGTAAACATTCCTCATGTTTCACTGTGAAAGGAACAAAATCAGGGAGTTTTGTGGCTTCTCTTTTATTTGGAAACCTAATGGGAAGCTGAGGGACTGAGGAGCTTTGAGACCCACCAGACTTCAAGACTTGGACACAATCAACATTTTCTCATGCCATGATATTGGTTCTAAATATACTTTAACACAGTAGCTGTATTAAAAAAGGCGCGGCAGGGAGAGAAGGTATTTAGCAACAAACATGTTTTCTCTGGTCATATTCCAGACTCTCAGATATGTGTATTGGCTGCACGGTATGACCAATAAATGGACTCTTCCTACCTCTGTATGTAGATGCTAATTCACTCAGAGAGAAATTGTCTTCCGAGTTTAAAAAAAAAGAGTGTTAAAAGAGTTAAAAAGAGTTATTAAAGGCACCTAAACATGTGCCAGATCTTCAGCAAGGGTGAATTTGCAAAGTTCACATTGAATGTGGAAGAAGCAACATGTATTTCAACTCCAGGTCCTGAACTGAACGCAAGAGCCATTTGCTGATGCTCTAAAAGGAGCGTTACACAGTAGATCCTCCTAGTCCTAGGTCTTACTGAAAAATCGATGAAGTCCTGAGCACAGCTGAGGCTGTGGGCTGTGGATGGCATGTGCTACATGACCAAAATCAGCAGGACTGTACAGAGCAGGGCGCTACACAGTGCATATGCACATGCCGAGGCTCAGCCATTTGCACGAGGCTTCGGGAGGGGGATGGAGGGGAAGGAGAACTTTTCATCAGTGCATAATGACAAGAAATACCTTGCTCTGACATTTTACCTTCCCACTGCTTCTTCAAAGCAGCTTGCTGTAGTAAATGAAACCAAAGGAAAAAAATGATAAAGATCTTACCTCTTCCATTTTTCCAGGCTTACCTTATTAAGGCGTTCAAGGGTTTCTTTTAGCTTCTGCTGATATTCACGTTCATTTCTATACCTGCAAATAGAACAACGGAGATGAAGTTCAATGGTTCATCCTTCTGCAAACTGCATTGTCATCTGCACTATCATGCACAATATAGTGCAGAATACAAATCCTGAAAGGGCCCAAAAGATTTATTTATGCATTAGCATTATTTTTTTTGTGGTCCCAGATGCTGAGAGTAATTGCAAAATTGACTAACTTCTTGTCCTCGACTTATGTAGCAGAAGACAATGGAACGCCACACATTTGCTATCACTTTTTCACAGAAAGCCCAAGAATAGATTATTTACAATAAAAGTCTATTCGACTGGCGTTGGACTACAGTGAAAGCCATTCATCGGTGGTTACTATGTAAATATTTGCTACACTGGCACATTAGCATTTAATTACATTGTACTTGGTTTTCTGTTCTACCTGATGTTCAATAAGCATTTTCATGACAGACACATTAAACACAAAGGTTGCAATTTCACATATTGATTGCGTATGCATAATGTTGTGTTAGGATGCTCTGACAGATCAAGCTTTGTGTCCTCTTTAATAGCAATTCATATTTCAGTTTGGTCAAAATTACATGTGACTCTTAGTAAGGACTACATTTAGCCAACTATTCTTATCCATTTAACCCCATTAAATAAAACAAAAACAGCCAGAAGCATCTTAATAGTACAAGGCAACGAGACTTTGCCATCAGTACTGAACAAGTGGCTCATCAAACTCCATCTGCCAGTGCCAAAGTACATAAATACAGTCTATTCCCGTTTATCCCTTTGCCTTCCCTAAAATAATAGAGATAGAGAGATATAAAAAGCTGTCATTTTCTTACTTTCTACAAGAAACCCTCATGGTCGGTGACAAATCAGCGCTGGTGGTGAATGTCCTTCAGTTGCAGTACAAGCAATGGGCATCAACACAAGTATGAGCATGGCTGTAATTCAGAATTGAACATAACCCTCGCCTGTCTTCTGAAATCATCGATTCAGCCCAGATGTGCTGGTGCCATCTAAGGGACTTGCTCCAGTCAACAGGGAACTTGTCAGTTCCTGGACTGAACACATCAAGGATCAAGTTATAATGGTCACATCAACCTCGCTTCTTTCTTTTTATCTCCTGAAGGACGAACAGCCAGTGTTATTCTCCTCTCTTTCAACATGTCTGGGAAAGCTGAAGGGATGAGGTCACTCATAAACTGACCAGGACCACAAAGGAAGAACTTCCCAGAACAAAGAAATGGACTCAACTTGATGCTCTGGTTTCCCAACTTTCCCTTCTTTTGAAGTCCCAGAATATTAGCAGGGTTGGTCACTGGTCTGTTTTCAATTCTTACCATGAACAGTAAAGAAACAAGTGAAAATGATGAGGTTTTATTTCATTATCACTCCTACAAATTGCTGGGCCTCCTCAGCTGAAGTGCTATTTTCTGGCCAAACTAAACCAACGTCTTTTTGCCAAATTGTAATAACACAGGGTTCATTTCCAAGAGTACAACCAAGAATATTCAGCTTCAAAAGCAAGACTGCCTTTGTTTCTATTGTTTATTAAGTAGCTCACCTCCAACCAATTTTCTATCTTACAAAATTTTTGGTGCAGCTGACAGTAAACACTTCGTTAACTTAGATACCTTCTGACAGCTGAGCAAGAATGAAGCAGACTGTGGCAGCTTGTGAAATCAAATATACAGGTACAATAAAAGGCTGGATTTACACTCCTAGTAATATACAGCCATCCAACAGAGTCAGGGTCTAAATCTCAGCCCCAGTGTCATTCAGACCTGTTCAAACCTGCCAAGTTGCTGGATCCTCACTCAAAAATTCTTTCAGTGACTGAAATATTTAGCTACGTTTTCCTTCACTCTCAAATAACTCACGTACCTGCTGCGTCACACAGCCATAAATCCACCTGGCAGCCTTGAGAGAGTTAGTATTGTGTGATTATCCTTTGAAGGAGGGTTGCTTTTAAGCGATGTTCAATATACTCTAGAAGCTCAGTGCAAAGGGGCTAAGGACCTCTTAGAAACGCTTCAGAGACCTCACGATGCCTCTGTGCCTGCTGAAACGTATCCATAAGTGCAATGGCTGACAAACTGCAGCCCTGTTATGCTTCAAACCTGATTTCAATGTTCAAGTAATTAGCTGGACATGTTTAATAGAAGCTACGTTTTTCTTAGATGGTTGCTGGTCAGCCTTTCCTGGACCTTAAGATCCATGAGGTTCATTTGCTTCATTTAAAAAAAAAAAAAAAAAAAAAACAAAAAAAAACCAAAAAAAACTTCTCATCTAGTCAAGTAGCTTTAGGGGTGCAACAAACTTTTTTGGACTGTTCAGAAAAATGGGGTATTAATTGTTTTTTGCATAGGGGAAAAGAAATGGAGTGGAGGGAGCTACCAGGCTCAAACAAAGGCAGGTAAGAGCTTTAAAGGTCCCCATCACCTCACCTCTCTTAGGTTAGCAGCTCTCTGCTGGGGCACTAACAGATTTACAGGTATTTGTTAAGCCCCTGCAGCCCCCCTACAGCTCTGGGCACCAGCCTGGTGCGAGCATCGGGCATGCAGGAGGGAAGCCCACCACGAGACTTGTTTCTCCACCTGGGAAGCACGGCTCCAGCAGCACTGTAAATCTCTTTTCCCATCCCCAACCGACAGACAGGTTGTACTTGCTCTTAAAAGACGGGGCCAGGGCAAGGCCCTTTTTATTCAGACCCTGCCTCTGCTGCAGTGCAAGGGCTGGTTGCCCTCCAAGGAGGAAACAGTCACAATACATCCTCGTGATGCCTAATGGCCAGATACTCAATTTGGTGTCAAGCCTGTGCTTTTAATATAAAGAGAAATGTTGCCTCTCTGTTGAACCCTACTGAACTCTTCCAGCAATACACAAAACCTCTTGGCTTGCCACAGGCCGAGGCTAAACTTTTCTATTACTTTTCTCCTTTCCAGTTTCCCTGAGGCACTTCGCTAGCCTTTTCTCAATAGAGGCAGCAGTGATTTGGGTGCCAAAGAGAGCACAAACTGCAAAATGCTGGGCCTGCAAGGATGACGGACAGACCAATAATGCTTGTATTTTATACCGTGAAAGCTAGGATGAGCCCCGTGAGGGCTCTGCTCTGCTGATTTATGAACAGATTGCTTCCTGCGTTATCAAGAAGCTGCTACCGAGCGGCTGACAGCCACAGAGCAAGATTTCAGCAGTCTGAGGAGGGGGTGGAGGGCAGGCAGGACCTCCTCACCTGCAGCAGGATAACGTTCTCCCTATCACCAGAGAAGCAGCAGCAGCGCAGAGACAACCCCTGCGGACAGGGCTTGAAGACAGCTTTGCCAATGGTCACTGGCTACGGAGTCCCTATCCTCCCCATATCCCAGCTACTGTGTTTTCCTACTTGTTTTTGTTTTCTCTCACGGGTGTTGGGTCTCCACTGTGGCCCCAAAGGGTGTCAGCTCGTCCAAGCATCACCACACGGCGCAGCCTGGAGAACACAGTGCCAATTTCTGTGTCTAGTGACTTCCAGGGAATCATATTGCACGCAAAACCCACAAGATTAGCTGTGAATGAATTTTAAATGAAACGATCGATTAGCAAGACTTTTCATTTCTGAAGTTAATTAATCCTGTTCAGTCAAGGGTGCTAAAATCTGGGTTTCAGCATCTTTCCTAGTATCATGGAGAGAGAAATACAGTCCTTTTGCACAGCCAGATGCAACATTGCTGTAATAATGACGCTCAATAAAATTAGCATAATTAGTCTTTTTATGAGATGCATCCAAACAATTCCTAGCGATGCTTTTTTTGCAACTTCAAGAGAAAGAATTCGCCTCTGGTACAGAGTCTGAATTATTCATGGTAATGTGAAAATCTATAAATACTGCTATAGAGGATTTAAAAATAAATTTTAACGTAAGATCTACTTTTCAATGGTTCACGCACATTTAATTGTACAGACCCAGTAGTCCCAGGCCCTACTGTGTTTAAATGTAGCTTCAAAAGGTCTACTTATATGAATGTAGCTTTAAAACGTTTACTTATAGATATAAATCTATTTCCCAAATTGTGAATACGAGTAAAAGAATGGCTTGTAAGAGCTAAAGTTCTTGCATTAGTGAAGGGCACAAGCATTTGTCAATTAATTGGTACACAATGCTCCGCTCTAAGAGATTTTGTTAATCCTAGTGGGCCAAAAGTAGATGGTTTATGTTTCAAACTGAAGCAAGAAAACCCATACGTTGCCAGTGCAGCGAGAGCACGGCCTGCTGCCGACCGAGCGCAGATCCAGGCAGGACAGCAGGTCTTCAACACAGGAATACCCCTGGTTTCAGTAGCACGGCAAGGCCCTAACACGGCACAGAAGATTATTCGTCCCATATTTTGTTTAGAGACCTTTATTTGTAAGTTTAAGTAGCTGAAATCATAGCCATCAGGATGGCTTTGAGCTGGAAACAGGGTGAGAAGGCAGAGTACACGGTGTCAGAGCACGAGCCTTGTTTTAATGCCTGCAACTCCAAACGCAACCAATTTTTTTCAGACTGAAGAAACTTTCATGTCTGTCTTCAGGTCAAATTCAGCAGCTCCCAAGAGAAAAAAATAAACCCCAAATTCACTTCTTGATGTAAACTGAAGGCAATTGGTTAAAAAGCAGCGACTGCTCTTTCACTGCAATGGCCCTAGGTATCGTTAATTTTTAAATTGCAATGTTGACTTGGATATAGTCAAAGTCTCCTTTTTACTTTTGTTTATGGCTGCTGAGTGAACATCCCAGGATTGTATCACAAGGCACCATCCATTTTTTCTAAGAAGTCACTAACTACCCCTCTAACAGGTCCTAAATCTCACTTTCATGAAGCACAGCCCCCTTCTCTGGCTCTTTCCCCCCAAGATTTTCAATGTCCTGTATTCTTCCCCACCTACTTACAGCTTGCATAAAGCACCTCTAATAAAAAGTCAATTATCTTTGTATCAGATAGCTAATCCTGCTGCTGAGGAACTATACAGGCAGTTAATCCACAAACTGCCCAGGTGGACACAGGAATCCATTGAAAGGTTGCCAGTACAACCTGATTTTTTCTTACCAGTTTTTCTAATTTTTTTCTTGCCAATTTTTCTTGCAAGTTGTTGAAATCAAAGTTGTGTATTTCACCGCACTGGCTCTTCCCCTGCCTGAAATACTCCAGACAGAGACAACACGTTTTTGCCCAGCTATACCATAGTACTGCATGTTTCTCTACAGTTTGCACATATTTTTAACTAATACGCAGCTAGACGTTTAAGTACCGACTTTAGTCGAAATCTCACGGACACCAGGTAACAGAAGCATATAAACAAGTATCAAAGTCAACAGCTAAATTACAGCATTGGTTCATAGCTGAATTTCCTGCTCATAAATACTGGAATACAAAACTGCCTGATCAGGCGCTTATTCCTCGCTGGCACCGAGTCAGGGCATCATGGACATCTGACCATTTCCAGCATTAAGTCTCAGTGCATCTGCATGGGCTATTCTCTGCTGTCAGATGAGAAAGAGAGATCAGGGCTTGGCATTTCTATAGCTGTGCCATAGCTCACAGCCCCCACAGGCTGCTCGTGTGGCAGCCCGCTAAATTGGGTTGGAGATTTTTTTTTTTTTTTTAAGCCAGCTCATTTTCTTGATTCAAATCTCAGGGTGGCCCCAGGAATAGCTGTGGCAGCACAGCAGATCAGGCGATGTGTGCCAAGCAGCGTGCAGGGCTGGGGAGGGCAGGATGAGGGTGCATTAGGACTGTACGGCTACCGATAGCGATACGTCATCGGACCGTGGCCTAAAGACACAGAGGGCCTCGACGTCAATTATTGCGCATCTGTTTTCTGGCTCTTTCCAGTGGAAAAATGATCAGAGACAGAAAAGGAAAATGTTATCAGACTTGCACTTACTAGTCCAGAGGAGGGGAAAATCAGTAGAGGATCAGACAGAAAAATCATGCCATTTGGGCAAGGTTGGACAAAAAGTCTGTGATGGAGACAAGGGATGAAATCTTGAGGGACTTATATTTCTGCAGCAGCAAGACAATGCTCCAGATGATTCACCTTCTACCTTATTAAAAATGTTTCTGATGAGTGCAGTGAGCATTGCCCAGGAGTAGCTGCACTTATACCAAGACTGCGTTTGTTGAAAATATTCCATTTTTCTCCTTCCCATCACTGTCAGTGAAAAGTGTTTCTAAGCTAAAGCACGTTATACGGAGACCACCCCTCACCCTTTGGTGGGGAAGAGGATGAAAAGCTCCCCTTCAGCCTCCATGCTGCTGCCAAATTTTCCTGGGTGAACTAGCCAGATAGGCGTTTAGGGGGGAAAAAAACCTGACCCATAAGTAATAGGAAGCCAAGACCCTCCTCTCCTGTAAGCAGTCCTTTTATGAGCAACACTCACCAAGACTCGTTGTGTAATTAATTAAGCAACACGGCCAACACTGCCTGTTGCTGAAGGGAAGGGACCACATGTGTCTGGAGGCACTCGTATGCCTCAGCCCCCAAGGCTCCTGCTCTTTGATTTATGGTGCCACTGAGGTTAAAGAGAGGTGAAGTTAGGGGAAACCTATTCTTACAGCTATTGCTTAGTAGCATAAGAGGGAAATAGCAGGACGCAAGGAGGAAGAGGAGGGTAATTATGCAAATTTCACATACCAGGAAAAACTCATACCAGCGCCTCACAATGCCCATAAATAAGAGTTTCTCAGGGATATCCCACACATTTCAGGAGGTATTTGGGGTCATGTAATTCTGTGCTACTCAGACACAAGACTTGCTTCGAGCCGTTTGTTTTTTAATTGGGTTATTCCCTCTTTGCAGCTCAGAGCACAATCCTCCTAAAGCTAATGAGCAACAGCAACCGACACATACCATGGCGAGGACCTGCTGCCATGGAAGGAAGAAGGCAATTGCCCATCTAGTAGCAGTGAGACCACGAAACGCAGAGCTAGAGCTCCCTAAGCCCTGGCACCTTGATTTTCACCACAGGCTTACATGCCATCCCTGGCTACAAGTCTGATACACATGGAAAGGCATCACCCATGCATGAGAAGCAGCTGCGCCCAATCCACCAAACCCATCCTTACTACAAAGATTAACTCTGGAAATAGTACCACCTATCTTCCTCCGTTCGCAAGACTTACTTGTTGCGGTACTCATCAAGCATGCGCTGGGCGTCCTTCTCCTCCCGTTCCAGCTTGGCTCGGTCAGATGCCAGCTCCCGCATTCGCTGGCGATTGAACTCGATCTGCCCGGCGAAGGCTTCGTCCAAGCCCACCAGCTCGTCCATGCGCTGGAAGGTCTCCAGCTGCTTGCGCAGGATGGTGTTGCGCTGCTCCAGCACGCGCGCCCGGTTGATGTAGCTGGCGAAACGCTCGGTGAGCTCCTGCAGGTTCTCCAGGCCCCGGGCCTGGGCCAAGCTGTCGAATTCGGGGAAGCCTCGCAGCTCATCATAGGCATCCGACCGCTCATACTTCTCCTTGCGTACCTCGCGGAGGAAGCTGCTCCTGTACATGGCGTCGGGGGGGCTGTGCGCTGGCGAGGTCCCCTCTTGCGTGCCTGCCTGTCTCTCCAGTTTGGATCTGAATTACGTCTGGGGGGTTTGGGGAGGAAGAACTGAACATAATCACCCCCCCAGATGATTAGGACTTGTCTCCAGGGCTGTTTGTGGCACTAAAGGCATCATCTGCAGCAGTGAACTAAATAAAACCCAATGGCCCCGCCTTGGGGCTGCCCATCCGGGCATCAGCAGTTTGGAGGAGCAGTGGGTATGGAGGGGTGAGGGGCTTTTCTTTTTGAACGTTGCAATTGTGTACAACCAGAATAAAAGAGAGCAACCTCCAGCTTTCGCTCGGCGGATTAAAGCGTTATCCACGGACAACAAAACGAGTGCTTTGCAGTTTCAGAGGCTGAGCTCAAAGCCTTTTGTGGCTGTGCTGGGGGGAGATCTTTGTCCCATGGTGGTGTCCCCAGGGCTGTGCACAGAGGCCTTCTGCTGAGCCAGGATTTTGGTGTGAATGGATGGTAGCGCTTGATTTTTGTTATCTGACAGTTTTGCGATCGTTTAGGATGATGGGATAGCGCATAAAAGTCAATGTGACTCCTGCTCCGAGTACAAGATTTGGCCACTTGGTTCTCACTTCATGCTTCTTCATGTCAGCCTTTTCTGCAGGTTATTTCTACCTGGCATGAGCCGCATCAAAGCAGCAGTGGTACTGAAAGCCCCACGCTTAACAGGGCCCTGTTGGGAGGCCGGTTTCCTTGGGGATAGCTAAGTGCCATGTCCTCTTGTGACCTGGTGGACATACCATATTATCCCATGGGGAGCCACCATCCATCCATCCATCCATCCTTCCTTCCTTCCTTCCTTTCACTCCCACCATAATGGAGTCTCATGCGCTACCATTCCCTGAAAGGCTTTAATTTCTCTGGAAGTGATGGATGTATTTCCTCTAGTACTTTTTACCCAGTCTTTCCCTTTGCAAAATCCTGTTTCTTGGGCCTGTTCTTCCAGAAGCGCACCTACTCGCCCAGCCGAAAAGCCCAACACCAAGACAGTCCAATGTTGAGATCTTTGTTAATAATTCATTTACGTAAAAGTCACTCTTTCATTTTTTAATAGACATACCTTATATGAATATTTAAATTACATGTATTGGAACCTTAACAGAGAGTATCCTTACTGATAGCAAGTGCAGAGGCGAAGAAAGAAGCTGGGTACTCAGGCGACTCTAAAGTTTGGGTTCTGTGTTATTGAACCTGAATCAAAAGGAAAAAAAGTTCATTAGAAGTTTTCTGTATCTTTCCTATTCTGCTTCAGATTACTTAGAAGTGCAACGGGGAAAGATCAAATGATCTTTCAGAAAATCAAAGCAGGCTTTACACATGCATTATGCAGCTCCACACGCAGCCTATGAACTACGTAAATAGCAAAACCGGTAGATTTTTCAGAAATGTTTGGAATCTTTATATAGCGGTGGATGTGAAACCACTGCTTTCCATGCTGCACAAACACATTGGCATTTGCAGCTCTTCGGCTGGACAAGCCTGCCCAGCCGAACAATGTAGCTGAGCTTTTTACAAAGTTAGTCTTCCAGAAGAGATGAGAAAGTAGATTCTGCTGGATTGTGGGCGGTGTGTTTTCATGGCAAGAGTTTTTTAGGCTTTAGATAGCCTTTCAGTACAATAACAGCCTATGTGAATACTATCCCATCCCTCTCTCTGGGGCTGGAAGCAGCCCTGACTCCATGCTGACCATGCACCTTAACTCCTTAGGCAATAACATGAAAATTTCTGTAGAGGCCTCTTGGCGACACACCGTGTCCCTAAACAGAGCGGTCTGTCTGCAGGGGAACCCTCGCGGCGCCTATTTTTACTATTAAAATTTATCCCATGCTTTCTACTAGGAAAATCTAGGTTTGCTATAGCACGTATTTCTAGATGCTGTAGCATGTTTTGCTATTACACGTGTTTCTCTAGGGTGGGATTCCTGATTCAGTAAGATCTCACCTTGGGCTGTTTTCCCTGCTGACTTGCTATAGACACTGCTCTACTGGGGCCAAAGCAAGCTTACGCGACTCAGGCTCTGTGTTAGTGACTTTTTGTGACGGAGGCTCTGACTTTTAGTTAGGTGGCTTAAGGAGACACCCTAGCCTCCAGACAGCTCGTGAACACTCAAATGCAGCAAACCAGAAGGAGACAAGCCTGAAAGGAAGAACAGTTCGGCCTAGACTGCAACTGTTATTCTTCTTTTCAAACAGAGAGTATCAAAAACACCACAGGAAAATCAATCTGCTCCTCTTATGCACCGAATTATTTGGCTCATCTAATGGACCACCAAGGTGAATTTCTTACAAAGGGATCCTGCACGCCGTTTCCTATTTAGAGATGGCTCAAAGACTGAAAGGTTATCTATACACACATTAATGAAGTGTCTGACAAACTGCTTGGAAGCTTTTTAGATTTAAATCAGTGACTGTGTATATAAAACACTTCTATACAAAATATTCAATCTTTTTAACCCAATGCCTGCAGTATAAGCAAGAAGGAACATAAAGAAACAATCTGTATCTTTCCCTCTTTGTCCCCTGAATACATGTGACTTGTTCTTCCGAGAACAAAATCTGAAGGCTGGCTCTTTGCAGTTTAAATGGACGGCGTGATACATCATCATCGCCCCAGAACGGGTGTTTACCTACTGCTGCACAGCTCAATAAATCCCCGGTACAAGTGGGTGGTTTGTTTCTTCTTTAATTGCTTATATTGCTATAAACTCCTTCGCAGACTAACTTGGCTATATCCCTTATACGCAATATGAATATATTTTGGCAGCGCCATCAACCTGCTTGTACTCCTTACCGCTCGGCTAAGCCAACACGAGTTCCTCATGCTAAATCAAAACAAATTAAAAAAAAAAAACACAATCCAAGTGAAACATTATCTTTCTGCTAAGAACAGGCCCAGCCCTAGCTGTGATCTGCCAGGTTGGCCCCTGAGCTTGTCCTGGCCATGGCTGCGGGGCAGCCCTGGGGCTCCTGTACCCTCCTTACCCAGGGGACTTCCAGCTCTGCGCCTTTCCTCATGGGGAAAACCCTTTCAACACCTATGGGTCAAGACAGGCTAAGAGTCAAAACAGATCCCCACAGGCAGCCTGCTCAGCTTTTTTAAATTAATTCTCCAAGCTCAGTAATAACATGACAGCTTGTTGGTCTGTCTATTCAACTGCTATGAACTGATCACAGACAACAGCGGGGCTCTACCAGTACAGTCCAGCTGAGGCACTCAGTTCACCGTTGCTGTCTTTTCAAGTTATTTTGCTTTATTCAGAGCCTGATGCTACAGCCCAAAGTCTCCTGTTCCTGTAGTCCAGAATGAAACTTCAGAGAAGGGCGTGCTAATGAAATGTGTCACGAGCATTTCACGGCAAGGTCTTATTAGATGGAAACTGAGGTTATTCTCCATTTGGAGCACTGATGCTCAAAAGGCCATGTCCAAGTACGTCATGTCACATGGCTGAAAAGAGCTGCAGTGAAGGCATTCAGAGCTGAACTTCTTTGTGAATATGACCGATGAGGAAGATGAAATGAATTTGGGCTGATTAGCTTTAAGGACGACTCAAAGTGATGTACATTCAAACATGAAAGAGTCTGTCACACTCGTGAAAGGTTTGTGGTTTTTTTTTTTCTTTTCCATGTCAATGGTGAATAGGACAAGAAATAATGAGTTTAAACTGTACAATATAAGATATGAATGAGTTATAAGGAAAGTAGTCTAACTGTTCCTCTAATGAAGCACTGGAAATAAAAGGTTGCAGAATCTCAGTCACTAAAGCACTTCAAAGATCAGGCTAAGCAAACATCGCCCAGGATTGAGGCATATTTTGTTTATGCTACCTAAAGAGTTTACTGATGACTGTCAGGACACTACAGGTTGGTTCCTTACTGGCCTTTTAGTGCCCCTGGGGCCCTGGCAATGATTTCTGAGATCTCTCCCAATCCTGTGATATCCATACTCTCCCATTTCTTAAGCACTCTTACATGCATTTGTATTTGCTTCACAAATTATTCTCTGGTGGGTGATTTCCAGTGTCGTGCATCGCAGCTGGATGCTGTCTTGCACCCTGCTTTTTGGACTTTTCCCCCAGAGATATTCCTATCCCTCCAAGCAACACCATAAAGGTCAGGGCCCAAAGTTGAGTTTGAGCTATAATGTTATGCAGCTTTTCACAAAATATGTGGTTAGGTACCACCAGAGGGCTGTAGTCTTACAGCAGGAGTAGGCTGCGGGTTGGAGATTCAGTACCATAGGCACCAGTTCCTGACATAAGTAACACCAGTGATTCCTACAGAGAGTTTGCTCTGCAGTATGAAACAACCTGGGTTTTGTCCTTATCGCAATAGTAGATGTGCTGCAACAAGTCGCTGCTTCTGCTTAAGGGCACCAAACTCTGCTGGGGTTGGGATCAGTCCCTCGCTGGTGGTGAACGTGCTGCTGTANCCAAAACCAGCTCAAATAAATACCCTGAACTAACAGCAGCCCTAGGACAGATCCTTTGCTAAGCTCCCACTGCAAAATCAGGTCAGCAGATCTGCTGCACACACCTGATGTTAGGCTGTGCTCTTCAGAGAGCTGGGCATGATATGAGGAACTGGATTAAAGAAAACAACATCATTAATTTTCTGCAGCAATCGTAAACAAAATAAAAATGACAGTACATTTTTAGTCTTTTGTACTGGCAAGTGTGAAGTAGTAACTAAGTTTCCCAATTGCAGTGTTAGGCAGACAAGCTCTACCAAGTTAAGCTGACAGATTCCGCTCCCCCCCCCTTCATTTTGGCTATGAACCAGAAGAAACACCACGCTGAAAGATGCCCTTTCAGTCAAAGGATCAGAGATGAAAATGGGGTAAGTTCTAAGGATTTTGGTTTTCATTTCCTACTTTTCATCTAACCACTTGGGGTCTTTTGTTTCCCTTTCTGAATAATGCACAAAGCAGCAAAGGACAACGTATCAAAAAGAAATGAGATCTCTGGAAGATGACAGTGGGTTTAGACCTCAGACTCCGGGGAAAAAGTTCAACTGAAGAAAGCGAAAGAAAAGTTTGAGCAAATTGCAGATAACGCTCCTTTCAGCATTCAGCATCCCCTGACTCGGGGCACAGGATGGCCCTTATCCGTATACCTCATTATTTAAAAATATTGCTTATTTGGAAGAACAGAACATTGTTGAGATACTCTGCGCTGCTGAAAACTGAAATACCTCTTTTGTCTTGTAGAAATAACATTTGTTTAAGATGTTGATTCAGAAAACTTTAAGTAAACCGTGACTATTTTCTTGGTACTTGAGAACAAAAAACAACCCATTTGAACAAATCTTGGTTTTCATAATGTCTCTTAGGAACAAAATATTTCAACCCAAATTTTCCCACGTGAGCTTAAGGTTTTTCCCATTTCCTTTTCTGGGGGAAAACCATGTAATTGATACATAATTTTGATGGGGCCAATAATATACTTCACAGCGTAGAAGAGAGAAAATAAAGACAGTTTTCTCCCTGAAGAGTTCATAATACAAGGAAAGAAAAGACATAGCATGCTTCATAAACCATACGGCCTTTCCTTCCACCCAGGAAAAACAGAGTGGGAAGCTCTGTTTTCTGATGGGGTGTTTGATTTCCTGGAGGGGGAAGAAAGAGAAAATGCAGTTGAACTGAATCTGGACTCCACTTGAGCCCTGTAGGCAATAACCTGAATTCCTGTAACAGACAGAAGGAGGGAAACAGGAGCCAGAGGAGATACACAATCTCTGCTGGAAACAATACCCTGACTGAATGAAGTAGCAGAATTGGGGAAGGGAGACAAGGAAAGCAGAGCCTGAAAAAGGGTCAAAGGATAAACTTTAATTGGGGGCTGGTATACAACAGCCATCTGCGTTTGCCAACCTGGCTGTTTAGGGAGTGCTACTAATAGTGATGTAGAGCTGGTTACATTTCAGCGGTGATGGTGGTGGGAGGTCCAGCTTGGCAAACAGGACCGGGATCCTCCAGCAGACTGGGGGAAAAGGGAGGAGGACAGCTTGAATCCCCGCTCCTCTCCTGCCCCGGTAGCAGCTCAGGGTGAGGAACGTGCTAAGGACAAACATTGCTTTCGGCCACCTTCACAGAGGAAGAGGAGTGGGACCACAAGCCACACATATTCCAGCACATGCAAATTTGAAAAGAAAAGCTGTCTCTGGTCCTTACAGCTACCAAAGTCACCTGGTTAAACTGGCATTCAGAGCTGCTGAGCCCTTCCTGCCCCAATGGACCAAAAAAAGGAGATGGAGGCTGGACACTGGTCCCTTCCCTCCCCAGCAGCAGAGTACACACAACATCCCTTCCCTGCACCTGATGCCAGCAGCTGTTCTTGCTTTTTCCTGCCCAGGAACCCACGGTCTGAATCCAAACGACTCGCAAATGATGATTTTTTTTTCCTAACAGCATCTATGCAGGGGGGTGTTTGCTCACTTTAGGGAGCTACTGTCAGATGTGTCTTCTCAGCGATGTCTCATCATGGTGCTGGAGCTGAATACATAGTCACAAAATGAAATGAACCATGACACATGCTCAGCCCGGAGAAGACTGCGCATTTTAAACACATGCCATTGATTTTTCTTCCCCCCCTTTGAATATTTAGCAGAGAACTGCTAAAATCCTGCCTTAAGTTTCTGGAAGTTAATAAAACTAGATAAGATGCTTGAATTCTCTCTGGTAGCAAATATATAATGAAAGGTACTGAGCAGGGCTGATTTCTACTGGATCACGTCTTCAGTGCATCATCACAAGAGCGAACCAGACAGCTTCCAATTGAAAAAGCAATTTTTAAAACCTGCCCTGTCTTTCTGGACAATCACTCAGCCTCTCAGAGCTGTCAAAGGCAATCTAGCAACTGACTGAAACTTAGAGAGAGTAAACAACCCAGAGGTTTGTGTCTTGGGGACAGGAAACTTGAGAATTCACCAATTGCAACAGAACTGATCAAACCAAGAAAAGTTTAAAAAAACAAACAAACAAACCAACCAACCCCCAAACAAAAACCACACCACGCACATGGGTAGTGTTTTCTTCTACTCTTTCCCTGAGTTGTTTTCACTGAAAATGAAAGGGGAAATGTTATAGTATGCAATACATGTGGAAGGATAAATTAAGGAATTTTGAGTAAATGAGAGCCGAAAACAAAATTATTTCCCTTTCTGTTTGTATTGCTTTTCAGTCCTGCTTGCCATGAATCCTATTAAATAGAAAACATTATAAAGCACTTTGTTACTTCTCCCTCACTAGAAGTTCCGAAAACAAAAAGATAATGTCTGTGACTGGAGTAAAAGACCTAAATAATATTTTTTAGAAATGAAACCTCTGCTATTCTTGAAGCAACAATACATCTGTTCACTGCCATCGACGTTGGTTGCAATGGTACAGCAATCAGCTTGTTATTGTTGCTATGGCATAACACTGGTTAGAGGACATGCACGCTACAAACAGAGAAAGAAATTAGTTGATGCATATTGGGGAAAACATCAGCCATCACCATAAACCCAAGGTTTTCCGTGTTATAAAGCCATTTACAAAGTCTCTCGTTCGTCTCTTTGATTGCCTACATCAGGGAGAAGTTGGCCATGGGTGCAGCATTAATCACTGGCATTCCCAGGTAAGAATGAGAGTCCTGCTTATTCCCAGCCTGCTTCTGACTGGTTCCTGCTGGGAGCAGCTCACTGTTAAGGGCTTGGGTGACTATTTCAGATTTTGGGGGAATAATAACAACCCTTGCTTGACTGGTCTCTTTGAAGAGCAAGCTCCTGGAGACAGCAAGTGTTTCTTAGGCTCTCCATCCACTCCTTCCTCCCAATGAGCTACAAGGTCTTTCTGGCAGCCAAATCACTGGAGTATAGCTTTTTAGGAACCCCCAAGCATGCACAGAGGCACGAAAAGAGAAAGACCACCCTGCGGGTTCACATGTCCTCACGAAGAAGGCACAGCAGAAGTAGACCAGAATGTGGGATTTCACCTTTGTACCTCCCACCCTCAGTTGCTCAGTGCTGCTCTGCAAGGCTCTCATCACTCTTCTGCAACGCAGAGCAGAGGTCACTCTCAATCTATCATTGCACTCACTTCTGAGCTGTGCAGGTATTTGAAGGCAGGATGGGAAAGAGCCAGCGTGGCCAGGAGGTACTTCATTACCCTGCCTGGTGATTGCTGCCTGCTCATCTCACAAGTAAATGGCCACTTTGATTTTTTTTTTTTTTTGGGGGGGGGGGGGGGGGGGGGTGGCTTTGTACCGCCTGTTTTGAATAACTTTT